>JANSTR010150585.1:0-10909 GCA_025434805.1 Antipathozoanthus remengesaui | reverse complement strand
TAGGGCTATCGCTCAGAAGGAATTAATTGGGGTATTTGTACAGCACTGTAACTATAACCATAAACTACTATATCTGTAAATATAGCAGACGTCTGTTTGTAGCGTAAGTAACTCCAGTCTTTCTAACCTGTTCTTGCAGGCTCAGTGACAGTCGGTCATTCTCCACGGACAGCTTTTCAATCTCGGTGGCAGCCACCTGAGTAAATCGTGACTGCTGTTCAGCTTCACTGTCCTTCAAGTCAGCTGAATGGAAAGCAAGCGCGAATTGAGGTTCACAACGGTTGATTTAGGTTAACGAAGACAGTTTTACAACGTGGTCACAAGGAAATCCTAAGCGTTGTAATATTTTTTATTTAAATATGAAATGTATCTGGCAATAATAAATAAAAATTTATGAAAACATCACAAATTTCTGGCAGATAATCATTTCAGTAATAACTGTCTGCTATACATGTTCTAACCAAAGGTTTGTATTTATCAACCGTTTCTCGTACTCACAGTGTTCGAAATTGCGACCGAGGCGTTAATGCACCCAAGGCGACCATATCCTAAAAAAATCCACATTACGTATACACCGGCTTTACCTGAAAACCTCGAGGCAAAGATGGGCTTACAAGAAAGACACGGTTAAATTTCAGCATAGGTACTTCACAAAATTATTTGCTAGAATAGTGCCAACAGTGTTGATTTCTTTCGTACACTGAGTGCGATTGTGTTTGATCATGTAGCATGAAAATTGGTTGTTTTAGTCTTTTAGCTAGCTTCCATGTATGGAACAAATTTATGTTCAATATTTATTATTAAAAATCCCGTGATCAACGCGGCAAGTAGATGCAGGAAAGTCCCAATTCAAGTTTTCTGTTTGGCGACCAAAAATTTCCATCTTAGGACTATTTTTTACTTGGTTGCCAGAAGATAGGATTCCTACATATTTCAACAAAGTGGGGTACCAGAAAATTTTAGATCGTTCGTGCGAAAACCGTTCCCAGAGTGAACCACTGACCAGGAATCGAGACGTACTCGGACGGCCACGAGTATCTTGTTAAATGGTGTTTGTCACAACACGTACCAATATAATTATGCACAACTTGTATCAAAAGTTAGAGTAATTAAAACTGCGATGAGTGATGAGTGCCAGTACCAACCTATGGTCTTTTGGAGGTTAAGGAGGTTTTGGCGAAGGTCCACTTCTTTTCTGCTCCAGTTTTCTCTTTCCTTCTGTGACAGTGACGCCTTGTGAAGTGTAGCAAAGCAGAGTTACCATTGAAAACCAAACATATCAATTCAAGTCGTAGCAAAGAAACGCGACAGAGATTGTTTTGTTTATTAGTATCACTTGATCGTTAAATCTTCTCTGGCCGCCATACTGCATTTTTTAACGGTTTAACGAATGAAGTATTGATTTGTGCAGCCACTGGAATTGAAAACTGTGGGCGCATATATACCACACGGTAACCGCTGAAAATGTACAAAATGGAGGCCGAAGATCAATGATAAACAAAACAGTCTCTGCCTTGTTCTCTTAGTCAGAGATGTCTTCTCTGATGGTTGATAATGAATATCGATCGAACACGCTTGCAATTCAGGAATTTTTTTCATTTGTTATATGTATCACAAGAATTTCACTGCAAAAGCATATTTCTTGATATGTGTATGCTAAATATTCACATGGACAGCAAAAGATGCTTTCACATGTGGAAGTAGAACTGAACCAATCAGCAACAGCGTGAAAGAATTTTGACCAGTCATAAAAAGTTGTGCATTCTGGCCTACCCGGAATTTTACGTGGAAAATGTGTACTGATTGTATTACTGGCGTATCAGCTCACATGAAATCAAAAATAAATCTGTTGATACGTGTAACGATATGCTCACATCATTGCAAGTTCCCTGTACGATATCATTCACTCGTCATTTGTGTGAGACACTCGCTCGTACCTCGCATCGCTCGTGTTCTTGATACAAACGATTTGTCAATAAAACCCCATACAATGCACAATCTACGCGGTAATCTATATGTAACCCTTTTCCCATATACCTGGTCTTGAAGACTCTGTAAGAGTTCATCCTTTGTCAATAAAACCCCATACAATGCACAGTCTATGAGGTAATCTATATGTAACCCTTTTCCCATATACCTGGTCTTGAAGGCTCTGTAAGAGTTCATCCTTTGTCAATAAAACCCCATACAATGCACAGTCTATGAAGTAATCTATATGTAACCCTTTTCCCATATACCTGGTCTTGAAGGCTCTGTAAGAGTTCATCCTTTTCCCTGATTAGCTTGGTAACCTCTTCTGATGCCAGCCGATTGGTTGCCTCGTTATCTTTCAACTCGGCTGAAAAGCAGGTTCTTACTGTCAGTAATTGACACAATTGTGTTGAACTGCATGGTCTCGATTCAAAATATTCGAGTAAATTATTTTGTACGCACTGAATATGGCAGAAATAAATACTGAAAAAGATAAAATTCTTAATTTCAAAAATTAGAACTCGCATAATCAGCATTTTTATAATTTAATATTGCGAAAGAGGAAATTTAAATTGGAATCGCATAACAAGGATGGAATCATGCAAGCTGATTGGCTGATCAGCCAATAAAGGAAGAAGTATTTGACGTGCCGCTTTCCAGCTAGTTGACCCTTTCTTGAGCGCGAAACTTAATCAAAATCCGATCCGAGTTCCAATCATCAGCGTAACTTGCGAGACTCTATCCCTATTATGCAATCCAAGGACAATTCACTACTGCCTGACTAAAATATTCCACGTGTAATTTCACTCCAAATATCTCATTACACTTATCGCTCCGCTTTTCATGCGATATGATTTTTCTCGTGAAATTGTACGTCGAATACCCTCATCAGGGCAATAAATTTATGAAGACAATTCCAGGGTTCGTACAGTTATAGGTATTCCAAAATCCAAACTTTTTTTCACACTAATTATTTTGAGATTTTCCAATGGATCAAAAACAGAACACAGAATCAGATGTCACCGCTTTGCGAATGATTTTCGACATCAAACCCAATTCTTCAAACACCCAAGAACAGTGAAAGTGAATGTTATCATTCATCCAGGTTCAGTTGCAGTAGAAATTAATAAATTAAAACGTAAGATTCAAAATTCCAGAAATCGATTTATAAAATTCCTAGCCAAGAACAGTATGGACATTGACTAAGCTGCAGACACAAGACATTCCTGCCTTTTTCATATCTTAACTTCTATTTCAAAAACTTTCAAGGGGCTGGAAAAGTAATTTCGATTTCCAGACTTTTTGCAGACTTCACAGACTCCGTACGATCTCTGAATAAAGGGTTCCACGTATAAAAGACCCAGACGGAGCAAAATCAAAGAAAGAATAGGATTTGAGTCCCATGTAAGACGCAGCGCCATCTTAAAACAAAAACAAACAAAAAATCGATTGATAAATCGGCCAATGTTGAACGTAACTGACATTAAAACAGAAAAATAAATTTAAAACTCTGTTGTGACTTGGATACACATGCCAAACAAACTTCTCGATGTTTGGTCAAAAAGATTTTTGTTTATTTTCGCTCAACAAAGAATATTTCTGCCAGACATGAACTTGCCCCATGTCATCCAAATTTCACCAAATATAGTTATCAATAATGCAAAGCACGGAAAATATTGATGCAGCAGTCAACACAGGTAAATTTCAAAACAGTTGGCCATGTGAAGTACAATACCGAGAGCTCACGAAAGAGGTAAAATTTTGTTAACTTAGGCTGAGCTACTGTAGTCTTCATACAACTGAATTCACAGAGATTATTTATTTCTTACCCAACGTGTTCTGCAAACTCAAGATATTTTCATGATATTCAACTTCTTTCTTGTCCCAGGCACTCTTGTTGTTGTCATACGTTTTCAGCTTTGTTAAAAAGAAATACATATTTATTATATCGATGTAAAGTGCAAGTCCCGCAGCATCATAAATAGAGCAATTGAGTTATACATAACGCCAGAGCTTGTATACCTTCACAATAATATCCGATTGAAATCCAGCACTGTGCAAGACTGTTCCTACTGATAACCACCATGCAGTTAAAGTTTTGCGTTTGGAAGTCAAACCCAACAGAAATATAGATTTTGCTCTGTCGCAGTCATCAGAGCCTTAAAAAAGAAACTCTACAGGGTACTTGTGCAAGGTTAGTGAACAGTTGGTAAGAATCTAGCGGGCCCAAATTCAATACCCAGCCTGGTTGAGGGTTCAAATTTCATGCGACTTCTTTCAACACGTCGTACGTGGACAACTACTAAACCCGTTGGTCCAGTCTATCAATGTTCTATCAGGACTGAAAAGTGTTATTGATTAACTGGTGTACAATTTTAAAATGTCTCAGACTGAAATCGTTGTTCATCGTTTGTTGTCATCTGCAATTACTGGAACAGGTTGCAGAAAGGTTCGGCAGCTTGGATTTATAAACGTATGCATTTAAAAAGAAGACTTCAGTTCGTCAGTCTATACCCTAACCCACACCTCCCCCCAAACCTTGTGCAAAAAACTCACAAGTTGTTTGGCTTCCTCAATTTCCACAGCGCTGTTGCTCAGCTTGGAAGTAACGTCTCTTGACACGTGTCTCTCTGTCTCAAGGTCAGTGGCCAGCTCCATGTTCTCATTACTCTGCACAACGAAATGAATTTAAATGAAGGTTATTATTGTCCGGAATTTTGGAATGTTAGTATCCAGTATCATGGTGCTCACTGACTGATGACAACAACATTCCAGGAGTTTTCCAGGAATTCTCCAGGGTATAAAATCTATATTTCCAGTACCCAACCCCAAATTCTCTCTCGGCAAAACAAAGTGATATCATGTAAGTTCTGCCATAGTAGCAGCAACTGGTATATTCAAATGCATTGTCTCATTTAACATGCAGCCACTCAATGCACTTTTCAGTTTTTGAAGACCTTTTTTAGTATGCACCATTGAAACTATTTCCACAAAATCCAGGAGTTTTCCAGGAGTACAGGGAAATAATCTGTTTTTCCAGACGTTTTCCAGGGCCCTGGAAGAAAATTCCAAAATTCCAGAAGTTTTCAGAAAGTCCAGGAGTAGTGGGCGCCATGTAGTATGGCGAAGTGCATTGTAACAATTTCCCATTTCATGTATCTTCTCATTTCCCATTTGGAACTCTTCGGAAATCTTAAAATCAAACAGAACGTTGTGGAATAAATTCAAAGGATCTTGCAACATTTTCAAAGAAAATGTTAATGATAAGTTTATGAATTTTAGGTTTGTTGTTACAAACATACAAGTTAATAACCCCCACTTATTGTAATCGTGAAAACACTAATCGTGAAAAGTCTCGACCCGATTCCGTCCGGTTTTGTTAACTCTTCATGTAAGAAAAAAAAATTGTTCTTTCAGGGTTGACTACTTCATATATGACCACATGAATTGTGCTGCCAACTACCTCGAGTGTTTATCGAGGGAAAGGACAATTGCTCATACGACTACACAAATTTAGCATAGCTTGCCCAATGGAGAGGCCGTGTTTCGAACTCACGACCTGTATAAATTATAAATGTTTACAGTGTTTTATTGTATGCACACTCTGACTGCCTCAGTTCACTATATTCTTCACTCGTCCATTAGCTCATTATAGGAAATACTGTCATGACTTCACTCTCGGTTTAAAATAAGTAATATTTATTGGTACTCATAGTTTGGCAAAGATATTTTTATAATTAGTGTTCACGGCTTAGCCCACAGACCATCAGGCCTGACACACTTGGAAGGATAGAGAGTTCGTTGTTCTATAGTTGGAACATTCATTTCATGCTTAACTTGTTTATGCGGACACAAACATAATACTGATGATTGAAGAACGCAGTTGTGTTTTCAAACAGCTCCATAATATTGATCACAAAAAGGTCGAGGCAGAAACTCCCTAACGCGTCATCGTCGTAAATTAAGCTACAACTTAAATAAGCAGTAATACTAACTTACAACAGCAAAATGATACTCGTATACTTTACCATTTTAACAAAGCGTTCTTCGAGTTCTTCCAGTTGAGTTTTTAAATCCTTGTTTTGTTTCAAAGCTCTAGAAACAAAGAACACGTAAACTGAGTAAGCATTTGTCATAAAGAAAAGTACAATTAACAATTATAAAGACAATAAAGTAGACACTCTACCTACCTATTGAGGAAACCAACTAACACCATGAGATTTGTTTTCCTACCGCATTTGACACCTGAGCTTCAGATGGACTATCTTCACCTGGTCCCACGCAAGGACAGATGAAAGGAAGTACTGCGACCAAGAACTTTTAGCTCGATGACCGAAGGCGAAGTTATATATGAATCCACAAACTGATGTTTTCATATAGAAAGCTATGTGCCTATCACATGATAAATTATTCTAGAGGGGAGAACTGTGTACCTTTCAACTGAATGTCCTAGAGGGGAGAACTATGTACCTTTCAACTGAATGTCCTAGGGGGGAGAACTGTGTACCTTTCAACTGAATATCCTACAGGGGAGAACCGGGCACCTTTCAACTGAATATCCTACAGGGGAGAACTGTGTACCTTTCAACTGAATATCCTACAAGGGAGAACTGTGTACCTTTCAAATGAATGTCCTAGAGGGGAGAACTTTGTACCTTTCAACTGAATGTCCTTGAAGGTAGAACTGTGTACCTTTCAACTGAATATCCTACAGGGCAGAACTGTGTACCTTTCAAATGAATGTCCTAGAGGGGAGAACTGTGTACCTTTCAACTGAATGTCCTAGGGGGGAGAACTGTGTACCTTTCAACTGAATGTCCTTGAAGGTAGAACTGTGTACCTTCCACCTGAATGTCCTAGAGGGGAGAACTGTGTACTTTTCAACAAATGGTCGTAGTGGGGATAGTGTACCTTTCAACTTATGGTTCTGGAGAGGAGGACTGTGTACCTTGAACAAATGGTTGTAGAGGGGTAATGTACATTTTAACCTACAGTATAATCCTACAGCGAAGGACTGTGTAACTTTCAACTGATGGTTCTAGAGGAGAGAACTTGTGTGTCTATCAACTGATGAACATAGAGGAGAGGAACATGAAGCTATCAACTCATCCTTTAGAACCTGCCGCTACACTGTACCTGCTTATTGTCTCCTTGTCACTTTGAATACTCTCCAGAAGGGTCACTTTGTCATGGCAGTTCTCTTCCAGCCGGCCAACAGTCACTTGAAGCTCGTGGATCTCATGCTGATATTCCAGTTCGGATCTGTGATAATTTTAACAAACAATATTCTACGAAAGTGAAAGGAAACGTAGATTGCAGCCCTAGGTGTCAAATACTTTTAATTTGTTTCTAAAACTGGATACATATATGTGTTAAATGTAACTGACACTTGGAATGACCAGGGCAAAAAGCGTCTGATATAGGAACTTTGTCTAGACACTTAGCAAAATATAGCCATGAGAGATCACCTACCTTTCAAGACGTGCCACTACCGTATTCTGAAAAAGAAGGATACCTCTGTCAGAAAACGCATGTTCATGTTTGCAACGCTATATTGGTCACTTGGAAGGTCTTCAAATTAAGTTATAAAAATAAAGTTTTAGTTTATACATATACAAAGGCAAATCTGCCAATACTAGTGTTTTCAACACATAATAGTTTCTGAATATACTGTATATTTTAAATATTTTGTTTTACGTTTCTAGCTTCTGGTTAGAAAACACGGAAATATGTACACGATATCTAAGAACAGCTCGTGAAAAGTCCCTATAATTCTTAGAATTAACACACTCTCTTTATTTACACGGAAATCATGAAAACAGTTAGCAGTTAAATTTTATATGTAAATACTACAGTTAGAATTTTATTTGTATTATACTGATGATTTTACCGTGGTTAAATAAAGTATGTATGTATGTATGCATGCATGTATGCATGTATGCATGTATGTATGTATGTATGTATGTATGTATGTATGTATGTATGTATGTAGGGGGTATAAATGACCAATTTTAGGCTAACAGGTGCTTAATTTTTAGGTTCTTAGTTGCGGGTTTTTTTCTGTAATGGTAGTTCTTGCGCGTCACGGTCAAGACTTTGCACTTTGAGACGTTGAGCTCCATGTTATTAATGCGAGTCCAAGTGGCAAAGTTTGACAGGGCCTGCTGTAATTGAATATACAGTCGGACGAAGAGAGATGATGCTTCTATAGAGCTTCGATTCGTCTGCATACATTGCGGATTGTACTTCGGGTGGTAGGATTTCAGGGAGGTCGTTGATAAATATTACAAACAACAGTGGGCGCAAAATGCTTCCCTGAGGGACAACGGATGTAACTGGAGCCCATTGGGAGGCTGAGCCGTCTACGACCACTCTTTGAGAACGATTGCCGAGATAGGGGTGTTTTAACTGAGACATCTTTGCATGTAATCGCGGCGTTGTGTTCGGATCTGTGGTGGAGCACAGCTCCAGAAGAGTTTTGGGTTTTCTTTGAAGGACGATTCAATTCTAAATAGGTATTCGCGATGTTTTCTTCTCACTGATAGCAGCACGAAGCTAATTAGCGGACCTCACCATCAATCCATTGTAGGGAGTTGGTATCTTTAACAACTTTTAAACGAACATGTTTATCCACTGCGGTTAAGAACAGATCTTTCCACTGCAACCAATAATCATCAATGTTTTCTGATTCAGCCATGTCAAAAGGCACGCACATCAGGGAATGGCGAAGTTCGTCAAACTTCGCGCTTTTGTAATCGTGACCTCTGCCGAACTGGTTAGCTCGTCTGAAGTTTAGTTTCACCGTAAACTCGATAACAAAGTGACCAGTCGGGAAATTGATATTCTCCCAGCAGTGTTAGCTAATTGGTTGTCTTTCTAGGACTATAATAAAGCAAATAAAGACATTGAACGCATTTTTGGTATTACGTAACAATAGAACCCTTGGCCGTGTATATTTATAGACGGGATTATATAGCTGATATTGTTCTATTCTGTTCTAAAACAACGGCCATTATCAGACACTTGCTGTGCACGTGTGTATTTATTCAATTGATGATAGCGTCGAATGCAGCCCTGACGGGCAGTCGAACCGTCCAAATCTCAGCCCTACCCTCCCTCCCTTACCACTGACGCTGATAACATCCCTAGGAAGGTCATGTTCATCTGTATTTTTATAAATAAATTCAAAAACTCGATATTTAATAACGTAAATATCTGCCGTGAATACTGACGTCGTGTGGAACTAGGAATGTGTTTTAGGAAGAAAGAAAATTCGATACACAATGGAAATCTTACGGATGTTACTTGCCCAAACGAGCATCATGCTTTTTGAGTAGACTTTCACAGTACTATACGGTTAGAAACTATTAAACTCGGGAAAAAAATCTTGCCCGCGACCGGTTTCATTGTTAAGGCCGAGTCATCTGAAAACGACCTGTACGATACTGAACCCGGGCAAGTTAATTTTTCTTGAAACCGCTGACGAGACGGCATAAATATGTTGCTTCATAGCGGTATCATACATTCACAACCAACGGCGATCACTTTGCTGAATCTTTCGGTGTCCGGGCACTTCTTCTTCCAATTCGTACTGCAACTGGTCACTCTTTTCGGCCTTTTCATGAAAGATTTTTTCTGATACTGTGTAACACAGTCAAGACTTGGGTCGTAGGGACAGTGAACAGGCATTAAATTGTTAGCGCTGGAACCACTGCATTTCTTCTCTATGAATGTAACTGGGAAGTATACGTGGCCATTACCGAATACAGTTTGGGAGTTCTTCACACTCGTTTCTATCTGGCACATGTGGGAATACGATTGTGATGGATCAGCAAGCTTGCCATTTACAAAGCGGTATCGCAATCCTCTGCAAATTAAGCAAGACAGATGAAGTTATGACGAGGCGCAAATTGCGTTCTTATTACAAAAACGCTTCCACTGCATGCATGGGCATCGTTGGATCACACTAAAGCTTATCAGATATTTAGGACAGATATAAAAGGCGTACATTTTGCGAGTTGTAAAAACGCTTGACAAGTTTAGTTGCAATATTTATTAATAGGGCCCGTGCAAAATTTATTGTACACCCTGGCCGGTACAAAATAAAAACATTTTCCCCCAAATAATCCTTGCTCCGTATCACCCAGCAATACAAGATACGTCCGGGCCGTCATCTGAAAGCATTTCACTGATTCCTTTGTTAAGAAAAAGTAGGTGCTCCGTTTTGTCAACTCCTATAAATCTCTTAGCCGCGCTTCCAAGTGACAGAAAAAGAAGCAGCTCCGTTTCCTTTGGCACCGACCTTGTATAAAGATGTTGCATGGCCCTTTATGAACACAGTTCCGCTAGATTGCACTAACCTGGACTGGGGAAGTCGTCTGGCTGTTCACATTTTATGAGAGAAAGAAAAAAAGCCTTGGAAAGGAAGAAATTTAAATTGTATATGTATTTCATTGTGTGATTCAATTTATGATTGTCGCCGTTAAAGCTTTACAAACGATACATAACCCCAGTTAGCAACTCTGGAGCAAAGTGACCAAGCAGCCCTTTCAGGCCGTCCCAATCACACTGGAATGTATCGAGTTTGAAAGTGAGGCCCAGGTTAAACGTCAATTTTAGCATGCGTCAAACGAAATTACACTTTTGGTCGACCAAAATTAAGTATGTTCGACTCTTGAGTTAAATGTCGCTCCTAATTCAGTAGATCGAAATGTAGTCAACAAAAGACAACAGAGAAATGTAAAAAAACGTAAGTTGAGGCTATAATATACATTATCATAATTGTTATTATTTATGAATTTAGTTCGACACATGCTAAGATCGACGTTTAGCCCAAAGTCGCTGCACGTCGATTAAAACGGCTGAGTCGATCGAAACTCAATCCGTCGATCTTAATTGGGACAAACGTCGAACTTATCATGTGCAAAAAGGTGCAATT
>JANSTR010150552.1:0-10910 GCA_025434805.1 Antipathozoanthus remengesaui | reverse complement strand
TTATAATTAAATACTTTTCTAGAAATACTTTCAGTATAGCTATAGGATACAATTGGTGGTTCTTGTTCCTTAAAATAGATAGGCACCTTAGAATTAACTAATTTATTGTGCAATATGTTATGTATATTTATCTTATCAATGCCTTTATTGTGATAATATATCTTCATAAAATGACGTCGTGGCTCAGGTGTGGAAATACGAACAGGGTGGAAAAGTCTTTTACAGCAAGCATATTCCTGTTAGTTTACTATGATATTGGTTAAGGTAAATACTGAAGCACTGAAAGAACTGATGTAGTGGTTTGAATTAGCGAAACGTTCTAATTATCGTGATTACGTTACATTGAGTAATTCACTCGAAATGAACTCTTGTTCAAGATAGTCAAGAGGACGTGTTTTTGGCCAAGTCACGTGAGACTGAAAGTGCACAGTGTATTATTGTGAGGAATTAAACACAAGTTTGTTACTGATACCGCTAAGCCCGCGTTTAGTCTGAAATACCGAAAGTCATACCAGACATAAAAGCATGACGGGAATACCAGTTTCACTAATTGCTTTTCTCTAATTAGTTACATTTTTTACATAATTTACCTTAAACCTAAATGGTTGAACGAAACATCTTGAATGTTCTTCTTAACATGTGAAAACCGCTTTTTAAATTACAATCAGTTCTGCCAACAAGCGCCGCTAGAATTGTTTCTTATGTAATCAATACATAATAACCGATATTACCAGGCAACACGATGTTGCAAAATTCCTTATTTTCGTACTTTACTGGTGCCGTTAACTTCATGCCGTAGTCACATACGGGGTTAAATAAATGGCTCCCAGAATCCTTTTCATTCTTGGTCTTGCCCTTTGCAGATGTCAAGGTTTTTGAAAATAGCCGCAAAATTTAAAAGGTAAAAGATCAAAGTACTATAGACCTAATCTTGGTTCCGAGGCGGGTAGGCCAAATGGCTGGAAATTACAGCATTTGTATGAAAATACAGTGTCGAAGAACTTTCATAAAAACTATAGTTTTATAAAAGTTAATTATGTACAGGAAAATTTTTTTAAATATGGATAGATGAACTGATTGCCAATATTTGAGGCAGGTAGCTGCACCAGAAAGTGTCAAATCGTATTCTGAATTTTCATACGATTCTCTGCAATTTTTGTTGCCCTGGTGAAACACAGAAAACAAAGAATTTGTGGCGAACATGTCAGTGGTCAGCATCAAAACATTGTTTGCCTCAAATTTTGGCATATAGTTTCTCTCTCGTAACATTAAAGTTTTAATTCATAATGCCAGCGTCTCACGAGCAAGTTTTCTTTGATAAGTTTTATTTGCTCGTGCTAGTTTTTGAACAAGGAGACTTGTCAAGGAAGGATTGCCAAGTTGCGAATCTTCTTGGTACGCTGTGGATGATGCAACAAAGAAAACATGTCAAAGAAAACGTGTCAAAGAAAACTTGTTAAAGAAAACCTGTCAAAGAAAACTTGTCAAAGAAACCTTGCTCGTGCGGAGCCAGCTTTTGTTGTTATCATCCACACGAGCAAATAGATTTTGTCAAGGAACTTACCAAAGAAAACTTGCTCGTGCGGCGCCAGCTTAACATTTTCAAAAATAGACTGCTGTTAGAGATATTAGACATCCAATTTTCATTTTCCATTTTAATGTTTCAATAGAGTGGTGGTTCAATGTTTTCAGCAAACATATGCGCATAAAAAAGATAAAGGTAGTTTATTTTACTTCGATAACGCGGGGAGAAATCTCCAAATCTCCCGATCCAGCAGCTCAGTCGTATATTTAAAACCATTTTGAAGGAGCACTCTTTACCCCCTCCCTCCGTCAATGCTCCGTTTTACGAGTATTTAAAGCTCCTGCTACACGGATCAAAGGATAGTCGAGACAGACGGTGAAATCATCGGGAATCTGACTGGTAACCTCTAGCTCAGTAGGCAGCGAACCATATATCTTCCATGTTCATTTAAAGCAAACAAACACCATTTACCATTGGATGTGAAGAGATGTAATGGGTCTTTAAAGCATTCTTTTGATAAAACGCCTTGTGGCAGATATCACATTCAAAGGGTTTAATTAGAGCGTGCGTTCGACGATGAGTGTTGAGTGTTGATGTCAGTGTAAAACCTTTGTTACAAATATCACATTTGTGTGGTCTTTCCCCGGTGTGGCCATAGATGTGCGCTTGTAGGTTACCTTTCTGGTTAAACCCTTTATCACAAAATTCGCACTTGAATGTTTTAATGTCTGAATGGGTTCTCATGTGATAGGTAAGATGTGTTAACTGCTTAAAGCCACGCCCACATACCGAGCATTTGTGTGGCTTCTCCCCGGTGTGAATGTAGCTGTGAATTTTCATGTCAATCTTCTGGTGGAAAGCTTTGTCACAGAACTCACAGTGGTGATGCTTGGCATAGTTGTGAGTGCGTAGGTGTGCTTTCAAATTAGAAGAACGGTTGAATCTTTTGCTGCAGTGTTGACAGGTGTTCGGATTTTCCACGGATTGTAGAATCTTGCCTTTGCTCTTCAAACTTGTAGACGTTTGAAATACTTTATCACATTCTTTATAGTTGTGAAGTGTATTTCCAACCTTTCTTGATTGTTTTGACGTGTTGTAAGATTCATATGATTTAGTGGCAGTTGGACAACTTAAGTCTAAATCAAAATTTCTTCGGCTTAAAGGCGAAATGTTAGGGTATGCGTAGTTCCGCAATGCTGAATTCTTGCCTGGATGTTTGTCGCTGTTACATTCACCAATTAACATATTGCCTTCTTTGTGCATTATGGTGCGAAAAGAGTCGAAAACAGTTGGCTTGTTTTGCACACAAGAAGAGTTGTCGGAGCTTTCCAGTTTTCCTTTTTCGAACAGGTTTGTCGCTCTGTTTTTAAAAGTCGAGCCGATGTTGGTGTCGGTCGAGGAACCAAGAGAACGATATTCACATTGTACCTTTGTTTTATCATAATCTGCTTTCGGAGGACACAAAGTTTTATAATTGTTGACAGCTTGAGAACAAGCGTTGCGTTTACCCGGAAGCGCTGTTAGACTTGTTACACAGGTGTTTGTCAGTACTTCATTCGAGATCTTTGGCTCACTGTCTTCTAGTGCTGTTTCTTTATTCGTTGCGGGTGAAGAAGGATTGTTGTCTTCAGTATGAATGTTTGAATTGGATTCTGTTTCCAAATCTATAAAGTAGTTTGGTACACATACGATTGGCTCTTGCACATCTTCACCTTTTCTACCAATCTTTAAACAGTGAAAATAACGCACTGGGAAAGGAGTATTCAATATTTGGCCTCTTTCATGGTGCTTAACCTGCTTTGTACATAAAGGTCTTAACAGTTTCCCAAAGATATCAAGAGCCGGGTAAGCTTTCAAAGGTATATCTCTTCCATTTGTTATGCTATATAATTCCTCTTCAAAGCTATCTTTTAAACCTTCGAATTCCTCAAAGTATGCAAACGACTTAAAATCATCAACTGCATTAGAGCGTGATACCACTGCTTTATCTTCTTTCAAATCGGTGCAGCTGCCATTCTGAATATCCCGTCCTTTCCATTTAGCACTACTGCCTTTGCTGCAGCTGTCGAGCAGTTGGTTTAGCTTAGATGTCAATCCAACGTTGCATTTCATTGAAGAGTCTTGATTTTCTGACAAGACTAGAGAAGATTTGTGTTTATTTTTACTTGGCACATTTTTATTCACTGAGAGAGGGAAAGATGTCATCGTGTCGCTGTTCGATAGATCATTTGTCTCTGGAAGGTCGGTGGGATCCATGGTTCGTTTTCTTGGAGGAAGAACGAACTGAGGCAGCAAAGACTGTGCTTCACATTTTTCACGTTTCATGCAATGCCTAAAAAACTGTCGATTATCGTTAGAAATTGTATGTGTATTTGTCTCAAATAGTGGATCAGAAAGAATAGACTTGGTTGACAAATAATGTTTGGTTGAGTTTCTTTCTATTGAAGAATAATGGAACAGAAACCTTTGTGCTAAGGTGGTAGCATTTATACTTCCACAGTTAATATGTGAGAATGTGTTTGGCAATTGGTTTGTGTAACTGTGCATTAGCTCTGTTGATGCAAGTATTTTTGCTGACAAGTTGGTATTGTAGAAGAAATCTTCTTCTACAACCTCGTCGTTTAATGACGAACCACTACTCACTTGTGACCTTTCGTTTTGACATAGGCTCAACTGTGAAGAAGTGCTCGCTAACTTTCCGCATTCCCTCTCTATGGACCATTCCGTCATTGAATAGCTTTGTTGTTGTTGCTTAGAAGCGCATATAGGAGAACCGGGTTGACTTTCTATGTCTCATATGGGCCCAAAATCTGAACGGTGCAATGAAAACAAAATAATTATACTTAAAATGTATTGAAATGTATATGTGACTGTGACGGCAGCATAACCGATAATTACCAGTGTATAAGAAGTTTCAAGCAAAAACGAACTTTACCTTGAAACGAGTCAGGCTGTCTTCAAATATATGTATGTATAATGATGAATTTGGTTAGGTACAGATACTAAATACTCTTGGAACAGTCAGGCATGTATCAATACTGCAATCTGAGAGCATTTGTTGTTAGAATATTAAAATTCTCCTTAACTTTGAGCTACCTATACTCGCTGAACACAGACCACTTCTTGTCACAACGGAACTTCAACGTCAAAATATAAATATAGCTCCACTCTTCAATGCATAGCACAGATAAGATTGTTTCGTTATAGCATCTAATGAAAGGGAGCAGGGAGGGAAAACTAAAAGGTGTTAGTGGAAACGTACAATTGTATGTTACGAAATGGGGCGTTCTGATTAGCTACTTTACTATGGTCTAATTGTGGTAGACCATGGCAGCAAACCAAAACAATATGGAAAATCAAGTCGCTGAACCCCGTTCTGATGTGGTTTCATAAGATTTAACTGACAACCTTCTAGACATTTCTGCCCCAGAGAAAACAAAGAAAGCAACAAAATATGGAGTGAAGATATTTAATGATAAGAATGCGTTAAAAAGAAAGAAAGGCAATCCAAAATTTTCAATTCTAGTTTATTCATCCGCGGAGCAAAACAAAAATTGTTTCAATTCGTTTCTTTAAAAGTTAATTTTGAAAGGCCTTTTTATCTCCAGAATGGTTTAAAAGCCAGCCGCAGTTTAAAACTCCGATAGAAGATATGTCAGTAGAAGAGCTTAATGGATGTCTACAATTTTTTTATGCCGCTGCACGACAAAAAGACGGCAATGAGTTTAAAGTTTTCTCTCTCCACTCGATTCGAGCAGCCATTGACCGCTACTTGAGACAGCCACCGATAAGCAAGCCATGGTTCAAATTGTTTACAGTTTTTATTAGATAGACCATTGTAGGTTTCTACTAAAACAATTAGACCTCTCGGCTTCATGGACTACGAATTCATAGTCCATGATGCCGAAGTCCATGTCGACTCGTAGTCCATTCGTCCTCGAGGTCTAATTGTTAATTAGACGCCATGGTGGAGCTGGATTCGCTAGTCAAGACGTCCTTTCTTGATGAAATAGAGCAACTAACAGGTGTAAGTGATCACATTATGAACTCAGAAGTCCTCTTTGTTGTGATCGTTTCGTTTGTCTCTCCTCATCCCCCCTCTACGTTTTCACTTGTTTTGCGCTTCCTTTTCCCCTCGAACTCCCTTTTGCGCTTGCTTCGCAGGTCAAAAAGAATCTTAACAATTAAGGTCAAAGATCAGTTCGAGAGAGATTCATATGCAAAACAGTCCATTCCTTTGACCAGAAAACAATAATCCAAGTGCAGTTGCCCCTGTACAAAATTCTTAAGCAGCGAAATCACAACTATCGAAACAATGCTGTATGCAGCAGTCACTCTGCACTTTATATTGTGTTCCCTTCGCCTCAACAAACATCTGGTAAATCCAACTTTTGCCAAAGCCGGTGGAAAGACTGCGAACAAATACCTCCGCATTGACAGCAGTATTGTTTTTTCTAATACGTTCATGTTGAATTTGCGAACCAAACAATTATATTGCTAACGATGCTTGTAATAGTTAATCTTTGGTAAACTCTAAGCTTAAAGATGTGTCTTTTATTATTAATTTTATGGATGAGGAAAACTAAAAAAGATAAGGAGATGGAGCCCTCTGATGAACAAGATTGTTCTTGGGAAAGCTTCGACTTTACTCTTCAGTGTGTTTCAATAAAGATGACAGATTAATTTTCTTAAGTGTTCAACTTACAACATTTAATGAAATTGGTGTTGCCAATACTATAATATACATGAATCACTTCTTTTAGATACTGTTATACACACACAGCACTGATCTGGCTGGCAGATCGAACGGCTTTCTCCCCAAGTTAATTTTCTCTTAGGCTTGTTGAAAAAACGAACAAATGTGAAATGCGAAATATAACACGCTCTCCGTTGCCTTAAAAACTCTCTGCCTTGCTTATAATTTAAAAAGAATATAGTTTGAAAGTATGATGAAACATCAGATTCCAATTTATGATTTTAAGAATGGTTTAACTTCTGAATCGTTTATGCTTGTGTAACTTTTGATATAGTATTGAAAAAGTTTAATGAATCAGTTTATCTTGTATCAAATTTATTACTCTTTTAAAAGATCAGTTCTACAGATGTTTGCAGTTTTCGCTTGTGAAAGAAATCAAATTCTATTCGGTTCCGCCCAAAATCAAGCACTTGTATTCATATTTTGATCAAACTAAATGCGATGTTTTCATGTTTCTAAATTAAAGATCCAAACACTATTCTTGTATTCTGCAATACTTCACTATATTACAATCGCGGAGTTTCTACTTACCCAAGATTAACCAGTTTTGTTGGAATAGTTATTTTGCTCAATTTTGCAGTCGAGCTCCACTTATATTTCAAACATGTTCTGAAATGAAGTATTTCCGGATATCTGTATGTGTTGAGGCGTTTGCATTGCAAATCGGCTTAGGAATCTAACACTGTTCTACTCAAGCTGTGGCGGAAGCATTATTCAGATCAGGTATCCGATCTGGCAGAACTATCAATACAATTAAAAATGTAAATAGATCTAAACCAGAAATAACTGATATATTAGAGACTGTTTTAAAGAAGTTAAAAGTGAGCAAAATGCCTTTTCTCAATAGATCTGACCGAGACTAGAAATGGTTCTTGAACAATGCTAACTACAGTTATACACTTGACTTGTATGCCCTTTGACACTTACCAAATTGCTGTTTCGAATTTGTCTTTTATACTTTATTAGCATTTTGTGTTTTCCAAATTATTGCTTTGTTGAGAATTGTTTTTGTGTGAAATGAGAAAACTGTAGGCCACCTGCTATCACTAATTGCCCTGAGGATTGTTTGCGTTTGCACTGCACCGAACTTTGAAAATAAATTTCTATTCACCTTTTCAAAGATTGAAAAACAGGTTCAAGTGTTGGTCTTTATGGAAAGGATTAAATCTTCACCTCTAATAATCTACAGTTTATTATTTACAGTGTGAAGCAGGTGCAAGAAAGATTGATAACTTCTATGTATAGAAGAAACATCGACGAATTATATCGATAGCTTTTTTCCTCCACTAATTCTACTCCACGTTTCTTCCTTATCTGTTATCTGCATGTTTTGATGTTACGAATTCTTTAAAAGTTGTTTGTGCTATTTGTCTAACATTTCTGACAGATATCTATAAATTTTAACGCAGTCGATCGAAAAAAATTGACAGAAGTAGTTAATTACCCTACCTTTGTTTGCGACGCTTCAGAACATTGTCTGTACCAACAACAAACACGTCAGTAAACAAAGCTGATGCTAAGCCTTCCGGAATCAAAGAATCAAACTAATAAGTTAGGTTAGCTTGATTAGCAATTGTGTTAAGCCGGGCAAATTGTACATAAGAAAATAAAGTCTCTCTTATGACTGACTATGCCGCTGGGATGAGCAGATATAATTTTTACAATTTTGAACAAAGCAGTTTAAAGAGTGTTGCACCTATAAAATAACTTGACTTGGCGACTTGTTGTAGCATAACTACCTCTACACATTCGAACAGAATTCCAAATATACGAATTATTTATCAGTACAATTGGCTGAAGAATTAGTCAAATGAATGTGTACTGATGAACACACAATTACTACAACTATGTCATATCTTTGCTTATTTTACATTTTATCCATTCGCCTTTTTCAAGTAGAGACTTTTGTAGATCGATGTCAGATTATAGATCTTTTTCTTTGCGTTTTATAAAGAAATTTTACATTTCAACTGCGTTGGTTTGAGCGTCTTGCAGATTGCAATGACTTTGAAGGAGAGACAAGGGTTTGCATTTTGCACCACAGCTGTCCATGCAAAAACACTTGATTTTTAATGAAACAGTATGAAACGTTTAATTTTGGCCCCTTACCTATGAAAGGCAAACTGTTAGTTGTTTGAAATGCAATTCTAATATTTCTGTAAATGTTACCGCGTCAATTAGCAGTTCTTGGAATTGATTAAGTTTTCTCAGCGAGCCGAAACACCAGCATGCAGATTGTCCAAAATTGAACAAAGTTAGACAATCTTTTCAGAACATTATGACCTTCCTACGAGCGATGCCATGTTTTAGAATGATGGGTAATATCACGTGATCAGCCGTCATTGCACATCTGATGGCAAGCTCAGTCTTGTAAAGAAATTAGAGATGAGAAAGATCCTTGCCTGGGTCTTCTATCTTTAAAGGTTCTGGTATTAGATAATACATATAAACATAAGGTTCTGGCGATTCCAGAACTTAATAATGCATATAAACATGCATGAATTGTGATCGTCCGAAAGTTTTGGTTGTGAGTTCTCTGCTTCCCGTAACAAGAGTTTCTCGATTATTTCAATGTTTCTCTATTTGTTATCCAAGCGCCTCCGTTTTCAAGAAATGCAGCCCAATATCTCAAAACATGACCCTATTCCAGACCAAAAACGGCAATTTGCTATACCCTCTTGCAGACACAACAGCAAAATCGAAACATTATAAAAGTGCCAGCAGGGACTTTTTCCGGCTATATCGTATTCCAGACCAAATCAGCCCATGAACCATACCCTAAAGACTCGCGCTCACGAGAAAACAAAGTTTGGTTATTATTCAAGTTGAACTTTGTTCACACATTATTTTGAGACGCTTTTGGGATTTTTTTGGAACGGATCAGGATAGCCAATTTTGGGGAGTACCCTCAGGGGGCCGAACTACTGACTAGGCACTCATACCTACACTCAAAGCTCTACACAGGACATCGATCACTGTACCTCTGAGGTTAAAATGACGATGGTCATTGTTTTTATGACGTAAAGTCCTTAAACTTTGCTCATTTCTGTTGCTAGAATTATTGGACAGTTTAGTAATTGAGCATCTGACTATGGTGTGGTAGCTGTTGCACGGAGACAGTTAGTGGTTTGTTTAATGGCGCGAAAAACCAGCTTTGATACTGATCTTACCACTCAACATGTTGCCGCGCTTGTCGTTGGCAATTCTTCTAGGTCTTCGTTTTCTACATTGGTAAAATATATTCTTTTGGTTGACAGGATGTACTGAAGCAAAGCCAGAAGAAAAATCCGACAGAACGTGTGAAATACTCTCATGTTACACGGTTTTTTAGCCAATCGCTGCACGCATACTATGCAAATTGTTTTATAAATAAATATGTAGATTCGCATATTTAGTAATACAGATAAAAATGATTATTAATCATGCAACTACACATGCAAGAACTTAATTACAAAAAGAAGAAAGGAAAATCTGACTTTTGAAATTAATAATTTAAAAATGAGCAGCCACTTTTAGAAGAAATCTCCAGACATGAAACAAACCATTATATGAAATTGTAAAATTAAAAATTGTGCAAAAAACGTTTGCTGAGTTTCAGTTTGTGTTGTTTCTTGTACGTATGGGAGACTCGCGCTCACGAGAAAACGTTTGGTTATTATTCAAGTTGAACTTTGTTCACACAATATTTTGAGACGCTTTTGGGATTTTTTTGGAACGGATCAGGATAGGAGACTCGCAAACATTATTATAATGGGAAACCGACTCCATTTTAGATGTGAGAGAGGAACGTGTCACGAAGGGGGTCTATTTCATGATAGACAATGAGTAAGAAAGCCAATTCGACAGTGTTCCCTATCGTGCATAATTAACATTTGTTACACGGAGTCCATCACGAGCAACATCAAGACAAACGTTTCTGATCATTCTTCAGTTCTAAAAGCGAATAGTTATCACTACTAGCTGCTACTATTGCTGTTTGTCGTTTTTCTACTGCTGTTGTTCATTCGTTGTTTTCTCTTGTTCGCCTTTGAAGCAGTCTTTAATAGCTGACTATGCGGTGACTTTTGAATTTAATTATTCTATTAAAATGCGTTCGAGCTTCGAGCCAGCAACGTGTTTACCAGTGTGGTTCTTAGTTCTAGCAATACATATACTTATTTCTATTTTAAGGCCGGTAACAAGTCTTCAGGAGACACGTTGCAATGCTTTTGTAACCACCTCTCGTCCTTTGGTGGGGACTTTTTTGTTGCTCCAAATCCAATCGACTTTGACGTGGTGCTGGTACAATTGACTAAATTGGACGAGACAAACAACTATGCCGTGATAGTCTCAGTGAGCGCTGTTATTGGGCTGTATCTGATCGCCGTTATTGCTGCAAGACGTGCTGATAGAAAAGACGCCAAGAAGGTGATCTCTGTAAAATATTTTGATTAATGTTCGCTTCTACCAATTGAAAATTATTTTACTGAGATTTAAAATTAAATATGCTAGGCATAAGATAATGCACTATATTTCAATATATTCATGTTCCTTTATTGCATTAAAACGGTGTTTAATTGACCGTAATAAAAAAGATGGCGACTGGTACATTTACCCATAATTCCTAGCGCGCGAAAAACATGAAAACGC
>JANSTR010150541.1:0-10911 GCA_025434805.1 Antipathozoanthus remengesaui | reverse complement strand
CTCTTAGTAAATAGTTTTTACAAAACTATAGACTGCGTCGGCGGGTAGATAAAACGTATAATAAAATCAACCAAGGGTTGACAAAAACAATTTTCCGCGCCGTAAGTTTGAAAGAAAGCTGACTTTCCTAGCGTTAGCCCTTTGTCGGAGCATCTGAAAAAACTGAAATTCTTACATAAACCCCTTCGCTGTTTTCGTCAACCCTTGGTTGATTTTATTATACGTTGCTCCTTTTTGTAGTTTGTGGCGGTCATTCCATTGCTGATAATAACAGCCTTAGAATATCGAGCCGTCGTTTGTTATAATTGAAATGCACAGTAAACGTAGCCAAGTTTACTTCCACCATATTTAGTAGAGTCTCCCTCTACTAACTATGCTTCCACAACGCCATAAGGCTTGAAATAATCCCAAGGAGATGAAACGCGATGGTATTGCGTTCGGCGGCCATGTTGAATATTCGTGTGATAAAAACTGGGTCCGACTTTGTTACGTCATCTGATTAAAATAATATCTTGTTTTCACTTCGCTGACCGCTTATGCCCTTGGGCTCAAAGTAACCATGGTAACAGTACTAGGGAACCAGGCCTCCAATATGGCAGGAAATGTTGAGAAACGTTTGCTCTTTATGGGAGACTAATACCACTCTAAGATGGGAGAACTTAAGATCCACGAGGGCCTGTGGTTTAACGTCCTTATCCGAGAAGACACGAACGTCTAACCATTAGTAGATGTTAGAGCAAAGGCAGCTCCTCAATTATTTTAAGACCCTGAGTGTCAGTCCGGCCGGGAATCGAAGCCGAGCCTCCCGCACGACAGACTGGCGCCTTACCAACTGCGCTAACCAGGCAGCTAAAAAGAGACTGTAAGATTTTAGTTATTTCATCATCATTTCTGTTTTTACTTGGCTTGACTTGATTTTGCGTTGTCTTTGGGTAGTTTGCGACATTTGGCGATAATTACAAGGTAAACTCTACCGTTCATAATCGGTAAGAAATCGAATTTGTTCCACCATGGCCGCTAGCTCTTTGTCGTTTGTCTGAAACTTAAGTTTTTATGAGCATAGTTTTTGAGCGCCATAGCTGCAGATGATTGCTAGCTGTTTCCCACAAGTACGACAAAACAACTAAAGTTTTTCCCAATAAAGTACCACATCGGCGTCGACACTAGGGAGACATGGTGTCACCCGAATCAAATAACGGCTTTGGAAGTCCGCGATCACTGTATTTTCAGCGGATATGGTAATATGTAGAAACTTTCCCTTCACACTGTTCCAAATTGTTTGTTGATGGTGGATTCGCCGGAATCGTGTGGCGAATCCCAAAAGAAAAATTTGCGGATTCAAAAATATCCGGATACATGTGGTCGGCGCCCTTGGTGTACTTCGTCATGTAGTGAGAGTGGAATAAAGTGCACGTTGTCTGAGCATTTGCAAGCAAACAATAAATAAATAAATAAATAAATAATTAAATGATTATTATATATCAGGACTGTTTTAGAGAAGCGCACTGTCTCCAATACGCACACACTTTCTTCTTATTAGCGCATTGTCTACAAGAAACGTACTGTATTCATGAAACGCACTGTTTCCGAGAAGTGCACTGTTTTCATGAAACGCATTGTCTCCAAGAAACGTACTGTCTTCATGAAATGCACTGTTTCCAAGAAACGTACTGTCTTTATGAAACGCACTGTTTCCAAGAAGTGCACTGTCTTCATGAAACGCACTGTCTACAATAAACGAACTGTCTCCACGAAACTATTTCGTAGAAATGCACCATCTTCAAAAAGTGCACTGTCTTCCTCAAACGTAGCCTGCCCGCAAATGCTAATTCTCCTTCGCCCTGGGAGCGCTCGGTGTGTTTTTCCGATCGGAGCGAGCGCTCCCAGGGCGAAGGAGAATTAACATCTGCAGGCAGGCTACGTCAAACGTACTGTCTCCAAGAAGTGCATTGATGATAATGAAACGATGCAGGTCTCATTTCACATCCTGAAGTAGATTGTTAAAGAAACAAAACCGGATTTTACGATTCCTTTAAATGCTAAACAGGTGTTATCCATCCTGACTATGTGATAAGGAGTTTAGTGGTAAGTTCACCAATAGAATGCGGCTTGGTTTGCCGACGAGAAGCAAGCTGTGTGTCGTTCAACCTGAAGGCCAAGGGGAGCCAGGTCTACGGGTGCATATTAAACCGCCGTACAGCTGAACATCAATCTGAACTTTTACAACAAGATGGCTACAGCTACTACGAATTGGAAGAGCGTTCTCACGTAAGTAGATTCCTTCGGATCGGTTGGTGAGAGTTGAGTGATCAAAATTGGAAAATGACAGTTGAATAACGACAGTTGAGGAATGACAATTGAAAAATGAGAGTTGAGTGATGAAACTTGAGTGATGAGAATTGGGCAATGAGTATTGAGGAAATGATATTTGAGTGATGACATTTTGAGGAATGAGAGTCAAACCTTGCTAATCAGCTTTTGTTTTTTTCAAATTATCAGTAATCAGCTATTCTATAATAAGATAAGTACTTCTATCAGCCAATGCCATTCTAACTACCGTTCAAATTAGGCTACGTAGTCAGTGAAGTGCAATCTAATTATATATAATTTTGGTTGCTTAGCAACCAAAAGCATGAATATGAAAGTCCTTATAAATTGTCAAACAGATCTTGTTTTAATCTTGGTTCAACAGAACGCATGCATTAGTTCACCTTGTGTGAATGGCGGCACTTGCGAAGAATCTTGCGACAAGCCCGGTTACATCTGTCATTGCCGGAATTTATATTATGGAGTCAACTGCACCAGAGGTACGCATTGCAGATGTTTTCGGTTGAAACAGAAGTGTACGCGAGGTGTGTTCGGTGGAGCGTGTTTCTTGTTCTGAAATATTTGGGATTTTGCGTCTGATTCTGTTCCAGGTGATTCCAGATTGTTTGTAAGAGATGTTTCTCTTGGAGCTTGACAAAGAAATATGCACAGAACAGGTTCCTTTTTCCAATCACCTTCATTGCCAATCTCTCACAGCTCCATATTATTCTGCATGTGTGCACACCCTGAAAACGAAACTCCCCTTGAATTTCTCTCTCGCGGAGCAAATTTCTGAGGGTTTATTACTTCGGGTCGCTCCCGCTTCCATGATGGTTGAATCATGATAATACTCGACAGATACTGTCAATCCTACAGTTTTATCCAATCCAAAAGGGTTTGGAACTTTCGTTTTAATACTTATCCAGAGTTTAATAAGAACAAAACGACGGTTAGTGAAATCCCTGTCTGTCTTTTTTCCAGGTTTGGGAGATAGTCCGAAACACGCCGCAGAGTCATGTCAAGCCATTTACAGTGCGAGAAGGTGTGTGTTCAACGATAACAAATCTTTAGGCTAAATTTTATTATATACATAGAGGCACATTACTTAACTAATTAGGTAGAAATTATGATCTTTTTTAGAAATTTATGCAAGAAATAAAAGAGAAGAATTAGTGTATGTGGACATGGACAAAATGTAGACCAAAAATCACTCGATTTTTCCCTTGGCCGTTATACCTAAAATGTGCACAAAATATAGTATTTTCTTTAATTGACTTGATTGACGGCTGTTGTCATTATAGAGAAGAACCTGTTCCATATTATTTCGCCGTGTATAAATACCTTCAACAAATGCATAAATATAATTAGATACCATATTGCAAAAATTGTTTTGTGTTACAATGCTTTACTAAAGTTAATAGGATTTTTTAAAATGTCTCTTTTGTTATTGAGTAGTAGTTTTTGATGTTGTTGAAACATTTGTTGTTGCAGGGACGCAACAAGTGGAAAATACTATGTTAAGAGCGCCACCCCGGCCGGATACAGTCGCGTGTATTGTCACATGCAAAACATTCTCGGGTGTGGAGAGGGCGGATGGACTCTTGTGATGAAGATAGATGGCAGCATGGTGAGTCAGTATAACACACAAACAGCCACACATACATAGAAACAAGCACAAACAAAACTAGGAAAAGGCTCTTACAAAACCAGGAAAACTGAAGAGACACAGACAAGGGCAGCTGATATAAGCAGGAAGTTGTCATTGAATTATCTAGCTAACTCTGATACAGTAGTTTTTGCTTTAGAATAGGTTTTCTACGTAGGCGAGTTAACTAAATAGAGGATATTAAATGGGGGCACGAAGATACCAAAATTTGGAAATACTTTTCAACGCGAGAATAGAAATTTAACGGCGAAGCGGCCGTGTAATGTTCTGTTTATTGTATAAACACCAACAAAATGCCAAACCATCTCACTTTAATGTTTTTTGTAATTCTCTCAAAACTCAAAATAGTTTTATTGCCGTCACCAGTAAGTTGACAGTCTTCTCAATATCTTTTGAAAATGTACTATCAATTTAAAATCCAACGACTAAAAACTTACTATTGAACACTGATAAACCATATTTTGTTGCTTTCTTTGTGTTTATCGGGGTTGCTTCCTCGTTTATTACACGAATTTCATCCTCCAGAATAGTCGGTGGCAAAGCGGAACGCCATTTTGTTTCATGCATTCATGAGTAACCGAAGAGAATAACACAGGATATTCGTGTTTGATGAACCAATCAGAGCGCGTAAAAAGTGCTATTCACCTGTTTGGTTAATACTAATACAGGATATTCGTGTTTGATGAACCAATCAGAGCGCGTGAAAAGTGCTATTCACCTGTTTGGTTAATACTAAAATTTCAGTGATATCTTATGATTTTCTCCGTGAGGGAAAAAGGCTGCGCTTTTGGACCTCCATCAGCCTTCATCCCCACGACGAAAAACACAACATATCAACAATAGTTGATCCATCCAATCTATAAAGCAGGAGAACTGTTTTATATCTACTGGCAGAATACGTTTCGTTTTGCGTCACCTTTGTGGACCGACAAAGAACTGTTCAACGAGACTGCGGGTGCAGATCTAGAGTCACACGAAACGAAGCTAGCCACATTTTGGTCAACCCCTTTCAAAGCGTTATGCATTGGGATGGCGCTGAACAAAGAAACAAGATGGGTCAAGATTGTACGATCTGCAGCCAACCTGCATGACGTAATAGCTGAAGGGAACTTCACTCAAACCACCTTACGTATCTCGGAGTGGAAAGGTCTTATTGCGAGTTCTTCATTACAGGTAAATGACCTTCTTGACTAGCTCATAAGATATTTGTTACATTCGTCACAGAGTAAAATTCTGGGCTTGTGAAACTCTACAAACATTTCGGCTTCATTTAACCTACGTGTTACTATGTGTTTCTACAGGCCATGGTCGCAACTGTATGTTCCCTGTTCTCAGTCTTGCAAACGGTTGTCTTTTGTCCCCAACATGCGTCTCTTTGCTTACAATTTAATAAGGCAAAACGTATATTGTAAATTCTCTCTCTTTTAATACATCTTGCTCTTGTTAATGTAGCGTAGTTACGCGCTCGTTGAGGCTGTAGCAGATGATGGCCTTTCTGGTCAGGAGAAACTACAATCCGGCAATACATGACTGAGATCCACGAGTTAAACCCTCTCATTGGAAAATAAAGTTCAGTTTAAGTGCGTTACAAATCTTATTTTCAAACTAAACATAACAGTTTGGCAGCAATTTTTGTAGAAATGGTTGGCCTGATTCCAATAAGAACAGTATAGTTTTGTGTAGAACGTTAATTTACGTTTATTTCTTGCATTGTAGAGCTTTCAAAACAAGCTTGATCTAATGTCAAATTTTTTTCCGTCCGATAAATTTTGACGGCTACTCGTTTGAAATGTTGACATTATATCTCGTTGCCACATGCTACATGTATTAACTGCGAGCAGAAAATTAGCACTAACTGACTTATCATTATCCCCAAACCAATTGTAAGCTATCTTAATTAAAATTACTCATCATTGTTTTCAGGCCGATTGTACAGCGGTCATCAGTATGCCAGCTACTGATTTCTCGGCATTGTCTCCAGACCAATTGTACAGCGGTCATATTGTTAGTTACTAATTACTCATCAATGCCCCCAGACCAATTGTACAGCGGTTATCAGTATGCCAAATACTGATTTCTCAGCACTGTCTCCAGAGCAACTGTACACCGATCATATTATTAGTTAATACTAACTACTCATCAATGACCCCAGACCAATTTTACAGTGGTTATCAGTATGCCAACTGCTAATTACTCGTCATTGTCCTCAGACCAACTGTACCAGACAAGGTTTCAACGTTCAAGTCCCAGGCTATTTTACGTCAGCACGTGCTCGCATTGGAATAATCGGCTTTCGGCATATGGACTGCGTCGGTTCGTCGGATTCTCGGCTCGGGTTCGGCACTTCGGGCAGTATGTACGGTATGGACGACAGTAACACTTGTGGAAACGAGGCTCGCAACTCTGCAGATCTCGATGACAAGTCGCTCAAGACTTTTGGATTTATTTTGGTTAAATAAACAGTGAATTACAGGCAAAGGGGGTGGGCTTCGTTGAATCCTTCCCCCTCATTCTATTTTACGATTATTTCTAGGGATTTTCCTTAAAGGTTTCTAGTAGTTATTACTTATTTTTTACACGTATTTTGAAGTGTAAATGAATTTGCTGCCCCTTCTGGATTTAACAAGAAACCTTTAAACATTAAATGAACAATTATGTCAGATTCTATGAAGCAATTAACATTGGAACTGAAACATATAGCAAAACAACATTTCTGCTGTTCTACGTGTTTTTTGAAATTTCGCAAAAACTTCCAATATGGCGGCCTTTAAACAAACTAGTAACCATGGCAACAGTCAAATCGTCCACGTGACAAACCTTAATTGAACTCTCTTACCCCAATTAATGAACCTACCAAATTTCAAGATGTACGGATAAGGCATATTGAAAATCTTGGGAAGGGGGTTCATCGATCCCTCGCCACCCTTGCCTGTATACGTTCGGCAAAATAGGTTGACAGTCAGTGTTTAAAGAATTCAAGAAATTCTTGCATATAAGTTTTTATAGTGAGGTTACCGTTCAGATTAAGCGGTTTTTTTAGTTATTGGAAGATATTTCCATTGTTTCACGTCGGAACCCCATATACCTGTGATCATTGGAAAACTTATAAAATTCTTGTATTCGTGGATTGTCTGGTTTAATATGATAATGAACACTGAAATAATACAAGCGCTATATTTTGTATCGGTATTTCAGCAAACATATCTCTTGGTGTTTCACTTGCTTATTTTCCTACCGGTGCTGTGCACCATAACCCGAACACCTGACCTTTAGTTTCGGGGAGGGAACTAAGGGGTTGTTACCCTTATTAGACCGTACACTTTCCGCGCAGCGAACCCAAATATTGCCGTGAAAGTACAGAAAATGGCTAAGGATGGACAACTTTGCAGCGCTCGATGATCAAAATGGGAGAAAATATCAGTTAAGAAGTTACTGCCGGCTTCCCATGATCAAAGCAAGGCCAAGCTGAAACGTTTCCAAACTTTGAACAAAAGTTTCTGACATAATATACCAGGCTTTCATATCCTGGGTCAATTTATTGAAAATGTGCTCAGAATTTTCGTTAAGTGCATACTCTGAAAACGTGATGCGTGCGTGCGCGCGCGTGTGTGTGTGTGTTTGGGACTGATGGGGTACTCGCCTTGTGGAAGTACCTAAATGATATATTGACAAGTGGTTGTTGGCTTGTCTTTAGTATCGGCGCATAGTCATCTCGCTGCCACCGCACCTGAAAAAAATATCAGGTGTCATGTATTACCTCTGGCTTGACTGAAACACGTTCCCACGGTTCAGTCCTAGATATAAAAGGACGCTGAACGCGTTGGGAAATTCAATGAAACTTAAGAGGTATCAATTTGTGTTGCTTAAGCTGAGTTTATTCCAAATAAGTCCCAATAACTATTGCAAACGTAATTTATAGTAACCATTTGTTGAAACAGACTTTTTTCTTTAGTGTCACGATCTTCTGAGCAAGCAATGCCTGCATTGAAGCGGGCAGTAGACTAAGCTTTTACGACCAACCATTTTAATAAAAGCGAATGTTTGACAAACCCATTTCTTACTCAGTTTTGGTAAGTGTGAAAATTACATTACCTTTTCATTGTCATTGCTTGTCATACTTGCCACACTAATCATACTTGTTATACTTGTTTTACCTGTTATTCTAGCTTGTTATACTAGCCATGCTTGTTATTCTTGTCATAGCTGTTAAACCTGATATACTTGTCATACCTGTCATAATTATTATACCTGTCATACTTGTTATACTTGTCATACCGGTTATACTAGTCATACCTGTCATACTTGTTATACCTGTCATGCTGGTTATACTAGTCATAGCTTTCATACTTGTTATACCTGTCATACTTGTCATAGTTGTTATACTTGATTTGTTGATACTGTATATACTACTATATATACCAATACCATACTTGTTATAGTTTTCATACTGGTCATACCTGCTATACCTGTCATACCTACCATACTTGTTATACAGGTTATACAAGTCATTACTTGTTATACCTATCATACCGGTTATACTAGTCATACCTGTCATACTTGTTATACCTGTCATGCTGGTTAACTAGTCATAGCTTTCATACTTGTTATACCTGTCATACTTGTCATAGTTGTTCATACTTGTTATAGTATTTCATACTGGTCATACTTGTCATACCAGTTATACGAGTCATACCTGTTATACGATATATATTTGTCATACTTGCTATGTACATGTTGTACCTAATATACACACCTCGAGGAGCACACTCGTAGATCACGCGAAGATACACGTTCATTCCCCAGCACGGGTTCCCCCCAAACACAGTGTCTGAAGCCTGTAGCGTGCACGATGACGCACCGTCACAGATGGACTTTACCTGGCAAAATAATAGAAGGGATGCAACGAATATCTGAAACTCTTTCAACCTAGGTACAACTCTCTAGCTCTCTCTCTCTCTCTCTTTCTGTATTCTTTCCCCTAAAGAGCCTGAAGGCCTGCACCCATTGGCGTCACTCTGCTACACTTCCAGCCAATGAGTATAGCAAGTATCTTTGACACTGTTCTTTACCTTCTGTAATGCGTTTTCTGACTCGCAGTCCAGAGGGAGACCCAGGCCACAAGTGGTCCAATCGTGTCGGCCATAACTAGCGTATAGGATGTGGACGTACCTACCGCCATAGCACATAATTGTCTCAACATTATCCTCGCAAATGATTTTGCGAAACCAGACGCTGCCTATAGATGTATCAGAAAGAACAGAAGAAAGGGGAATAAGTATCTTTGGTTTGTGTACTGTAGTTTGAATACGAAGTAATCTTGGAGAAGAGTTTCTCGATCTTCGTACACAGTCTACGGAGAGGGAAAGACTGGAGAAAACCTTGCCGCCACCTTTTTTCATATTTAAAAACTAAAGTCGAGAGAGTCTGTAAACTTTTTTGTCTTTTGCGAGAAAAGTATCTTCCCTTGTCACTCGCAAAAGATAATTGATTTTTATAAAATTACACTGTGAAATGAGTTGTTCGGGGGTAGTCTAGCTAGATAGTTTACATAGTCTAGATAGATAGTATGTTTAGTCTATATAATTCAGCTGTATAGTATATATAGTCTAACTACACAGTCCATATAGCCTAAGTACACAGCAAAACATTGATTGCCAATTGAACTGGTTAGAGTTTTCTCGCAAAGAAAAATGTTTTGAAACGTTATTAATTCATGGCAATCGAACGACATTTCTGATTAGTGAATTGGTATTATTCATTCATTCTGTTGCACAGAATATACAGATTATTCGAAGAGGGACTGTTGCCATGGCTAATGTATTTACCTGGAGGACAGTTGTAAAGCAAACTCAACTGTTTGATGTCAATCTCGCTGAGTTGATCCCAGCTACCAATTGTAACCTGTATTGGTCATGAAAATATAACAAAAATAATAATAATATTGATATTATTAATAATAATTATAACTCGGTGTTGACAATATCCACAGGGTGGCTTTTGCATTATGAAAAGCAGCTAATACTTAATATACTCTACAAATAGAAATCTAAAAATAAATATTAAGTCGTATTGTGCTAATTATGCTACAATTATAATTACAAGTATAGTTAAAACTAAAAATAATAAATAGAGGTCTCAAATATTAATGATGAAAATAATATGCAATTACAACAGCATAACTGGGTTTGTGGTCAGAGAATACGATAACAGTTCAAGAACGAAACCGACTGCGACTGGAGTTCAAAAAAGAGAAAGCATATATACATTCCATAAATGGTTAAGAGTTTCAAAGAACAGTTATATACATGTATACTTATCAATGCATTAAATAAAATATATGGACAATGTAGTTATAACTAGCAATAGCTAGCACACGTGTACACAAGTTTATGAAATTGCCGACTTTCATGTCATGGTAATAAATTATATTACTACTAAAATTTCAGCTTGGAATTTAATTTAGAAAAGCGAAATAATTAAATCGTGACGAGATCTTCTATTCCATACACATGCCATCATATGCAGGAACGAGTGCAGGCGTATTGTGCACATTTTTATAAGCTTTGTATTGCACTTTCTACGACCCGTTTTGGAAATATACCAGCTACCAACGTCTTTCGTGTATATTGCACTCTATCATAGTCTATGTCGGTATATATATATATATATCGCACCTTACCCCAGTTTGTCTTGGTATCAGTGTCTTTCCGCCATTGCTAGCAATTTCATCATCATAGGGGTGAGTATGAAAGTGTTTAAATACAGTACAATACCATATGTACAGTATGCTGAGTATGAAAGTGTTTAAATACTGTACTATACTATATGTACAGTATGCTGGGTATGAAAGTGTTTAAATACAGTACTATACTATATGTACAGTATGCTGGGTATGAAAGTGTTTAAATACAGTACTATACTATATGTACAGTATGCTG
>JANSTR010150530.1:0-10913 GCA_025434805.1 Antipathozoanthus remengesaui | reverse complement strand
AACCCTTTCAGCCCTAGCCAGTTTATGGGCACATATCTTCTCCTTACATTTTCCATGCAGAATATGTTGTTTGGTTACGAGAATAAAGCAATTGGTCATAGACTGCAAACTATTTTTGATGAAAAGCAAAATTCTCCCAACTTGTTTATAAGGAAGCTATGGATATAAAGTTTAGGAGAATTTAGGCACAACAATTGTCGTGTTTGGGCCTGAAAGTGTTAATTATATAGCTATTGGTTATCGAACAGCACAATGTTTTATCTTATTATTATATATACTGGTATACAAATTTGTAACTCCGTCAGGTATCAGGGAAATTTAATGTCAACACTGTCATGATCACATGCTTGCACGTATTATTAATTATGTCTAGTACTAGTGCAGATATATGAGTCTTATATATTACCTGAATCATAATGGCCATAAGGAAAGTATACTAGATATTACTATCAAGTTACTTTGATACCAAAAGTGGGTTCATTGGTTTCCCTATTAAATCACCTATATCCAGCCTGGGGCTAGGGGCTCATGTGCTTAGCTTGTAACGCTGCTCAATTTTATAATTAGGTGCCGTTTACTCATGATCCCTCCTGTCAGTGTTCAATTCCACATGCAGGTATAAATATTAATAAATAAATAAATAAACCACAAAACAGCTAATATAAATCAGAGAAAAGTCAACAAAGACACTTTGGCTGCTTGACACAACTGCACTGAGAATTCTCAGTTGTATCATCTGTGCAACACAAGCACCTAGGTGTGGTTTCTATGCAACCCTGATTTTCTTGCGCACTGACCTTGATGTATAGAGCTGATCTATATATGTCACAAATTGCACTGTTGCTTCATTCATTCCTACACTCCATCACTGCTCTAAATTTGCTTTGATTTCCATCCGGTTATTAATTAATATTAATATTAATATTTATTAGTATCACTGTTTTCTTAAGGTTTAGTGTGGAACGTACATCAACTGGGAAAGGAGGTACTATTAATAATTTAAGAGCAAGTCTGGGGAAAGGTGGTACAACCATTAGAGAATTTGTGGTACATTTTATCCATGTACCAGTCTTAAAGAAAACACTGAGTGTTATTTATTAACAATTAGTATAATAATTATATTTCTCTCTGATCACTGTAAGAGCAGTATACTATGAATTTATGAGATTCTGCGATACTAATTAAGTCCACATTGTTATTGTTTATACTTATCAGTCTCTGGTCATATATATAATTAAAGGTCTCAGCTGATGTCAACGGAACAACTACAAGTTTCGATTGTCAAGTTACAGAAGAATTTAAAGTGTTTTAGGTGAGAGTGACATGGAGAACTTGACTAATTGTTGAACTGATACAATTGAGAAGTTTGAAAAGGAATTTAAAAATAATTCAAAAAATAATTTAATAATTTTTAAAATTTTTTGGATTCAAAATGGGGTTGACTTATATTCTCAGCAAAAATGTGGACTAAAATATAATAATTATATCTTGAGTAAACAATTTGATGCATGGACCAGAGAATACCATAATTTATAAATTGAATTTGTAATTTAGAATCTTAAATATATATATATATATTAATATACAAAATGTAGCAGGCATGTATTTTATCGTACCTGCCATCTGACGAAGACAGTGTCTTTCCTGTTCTGATAAAGCGTACACAAAATACTAATGAGAGAACATTAGTGCAAAGATTATTCTGTACAAAGTTTTCTGCACATTAGTACAAAGATTATTATGTATTTTATGGACTGCATTGTGTTATTAACAATAACTTATGAATATAACTTCGGGATCCATTAATTTCCAAGATCAATATATCGTGCAAAATATTTGCATGATCAAACAATTTCGCATCCAAGCACACATACAATTACATACATGTGTTCAATTGGTATTGCATGTATTTTTCTTGATTCCGGTACGAAAGTCAATGTGAAACAACCGTATACGCAGCATTCGGGACACGTCAAAATTATTCACCGATTAATTGTTAGTAACAGTATTTCTATGCACTCAATTCAATTCAATCCGCGTCCATTAATTGTTATCGAAAAGCACTCTCTGGCACTCTGCATGGAATGACAACCATCTTATTTGGTACATCCAAGCGGTTCGTTGTATTTTGGGTAATGGTAATTAATATAATATTTACACTTTGTGCACTAATATATTTCAAAACAAGATATGAAAACAAAAAACAGGAGACCAGTGGCAGTGACGTAGTAGATATACTCGAATGTGGAAATAGGGTTTTTAAACACACATCACATCTAACAGAGGTCAACTCATAAGTTAGAAAATTAATGTAGCTATATTTACTTGGAACCCAAATGCAAGTGGCGACTTTCTACAAGGAACATCGATGGTAACGCGTACCTGTCCACGTGGAAAAATACTCTTAAACTTCGACTTTGTCGGTCGAGCAGATTACGAGCAAAACAACAACCTCCTGCATAATTACATGTCGATTCCTGTTCATTCATTCCACAAATTGTCACTCTTCCTTAAAGACTGGTCTTACATATCTGGGTATCATTTTACAGAAATACTCACTGAAAATATTGAAATGCTGTATGTGATACCTTGCTGTGTGGTTCACATATTTCTAGTATGGAATAGTGATCGAATATTGGTTGCCTGTGTCGTGGGCTTTCAACGCCAAAATCTGCCTGGTCTTACTTACCCTCGCCCTTGCAAAGAATCTTTTGACATTCTGTACTTCCTCTTTGATCAGCAATACAACCGTGTGCGATGTACTAGCACTCAAAATTAGCAATCGTATGTGTTGTACAACGCCACTTTCTTGCCTGTTGTGTGTTGATACAAACACTGACTGTGGAGGCGTGCTTCCATATAAGGAGGGAAGGTAGGCGTGAGGGAGGCAAGGTACGAAAATATAACGTGGGGTGAGGGGAGGGTATCGGAGCACGTAGAAATCACTTCCATTTGCTCAGAAATACAGAATTGCCCTTGCGGTTTGGAAGTTACCGCTGGCAAAATTTGAAAGATAATCTCGGAAAAATTAAATTGCTTTTATTTTAATTTACACTCTTTTTTCATAAGAACCTTTTTCATAAGAACCTTAGGCTGAAAATCGGCCAAAAACTAAAGAACAAGCTAAGAAGAGAATTTAATATTTTTAATCATGGAATCCGCAATATTCGATAGTGCAATATTGTTTGTAACTAGAGTAAAATGACATATTGGGCATCATTACAAGAACAATTTTCAGGATTCATCATTTTACTCTATCTAGATACCTGTATATCAAATATTGAAGCCCGTATCTTTTTAGATGCAGTGTCTGAACTGTGAACAGCAGCCAGTGACTACAGTTTTGCTTCCAGAGTATTAGTTCTTGAGGAACAGAAAATTTAGTACACCAAATGTGTGTTACTATATTAAGATCATTTTAAGAACATTTGAGGCTAAAGATCCACCAAATATTTAAGAACATTCAGTTTCTTCCTCAAGTTACAAGCTCTCTTACCAGAAAGCAGTAGAAAGCAATTACTGATTTTTCCTCTAACAGGAAGACTAACTTCGTAAGGTGCGACATCTGGTTTGTAGACTTATCCTTGGCATACGCAAGACTTTAGTTAGAAGTTAGACGGGCTTACATCAAGAACGCTTGCCAGCGTTATTTTAAAAACATACACCATGATACACATGGAGGTTTGTCACACCACCTCAACGGAACGACCCTGCGATCCGGCCTTCGTGAATGCGTGAAAAACAGACTCTTTATTGCGTCTACGAAGGCCTATTAAACGAAACTCTATTAATACTCTCAAATCAGAGGAACTAGATTTCAGAAAATTCCCCTATCCAGCTCCTATCCGGTCCCAGGAAAAGAGTGTACAAATTCATGTTAAAAGGCGCCACACACTAGACGACTTTTTGTCGTAAGACCCCCAATTTTTTGTCGGCCGAAATAAATCGTGTGTGTGTGTGGCGAATTACGACGAGTTAAGACAAGATTTTTCATCGCCGACAAAAGTTGTGCATGTTTCATCTGAAAACGTCGGCCGATAAATCATCGGCTAGTGTGTGGAGCCTTAAAGTTTTTTCAAGAAACGTTTCCCTCAACAACAACAACAACAACAACAACAACAACAACAACAACAACAACAAGATTAGCAGCGTTTGGGGACCAGTTCCTGGTCCAAAAATATCCGTAGCAGGCATAACCAGCAGTTGTTCAAGATTAGCGATCGGAAGTGTCTACGGAAAATAACTTTTGAACCACAATTCTCCCTAAAAAAATGATACCCCATTTCGGACTGAAATAAATACTAAAACCATACCCTAAATGGACGCACATACCAGCATAGCTAATTCTGGGTCGTAACCCCTCCGCCTGGAGGACAGAGTTGGGCCCAAGGGTTTGTGGTTTTGTGAAAGAGATTTCATGATGCAACTCTTGGATCTGTATCGAGGGGAATTATGGTAAGTTCTGGAAGCTTCGTCTCTGTTTAAGCCTCTATAAATGCGTGCTTACTGCAAAACTGACTCCGCAAAAGTCCAACGATTCATGGAAGATGCATCTTCGTACGCCTACGGTGGTTTTGCATTCAATAGTCTAAAGTGTCACGTCGAATGTAACGACAACAAGGAAAAGATCGAGAAACAAGAATGGATCTGTTCCTGAAGAAAGCCGAATCCCTCGAAGATATTTTATCAAGATTTCAAAGATAAGATAAACATAGACTAATTAACAATATGGAATCAAATTTCTGCACAGTTGTCAATTATTTTAGATTTTATGATATTAATGATATGTACATTTGAGCAGGCAATTATTTTAGTCAATTGACAATTATTGAGTTGATTAGACAATGACACAAGTTTGACCACCACAACAGACTTGGCCAACTTTCGATTGCTTTAATCAGACCATTCACCTGTAATGTTCCACGTTTAATTTTCAATCTTTTTACAGCACCAGAATGTACTTTTACAATAAACTTTCTTGCTGGATCATTTTAATTATTATTAAGGCATACACAAGGTTTCAGTTAAAGGCCGGAAAACGGCGAATTTCGCCGGTGCTCTCGTGACTTTTGAGGAATATTCGCCATCGCTTCATGGGCTTTCGCCAGAGCTATTTTAGGGTTGGAAGTCAGATAGAGTGTGTACCGAGTAAAAATTAGCCGGGGCTTTCTATAATAACAACGTTTTTAGCTGCCTCTTAAATTTTTTAGCCATACCCCTAAAAAGTTAACTGAAACCCTGACATATAGCACTAATAACATGTTACAACTGTTCACACATTGTTACATATCAGTTATGACTCACAGCTGGACAAGTTATCAAAATAAAAAAAAAATTATAATTATACAGAATAATGGCTAGTCTTCAGTCATCTATTTAATCCTCTCAGCCCCAAACAGGACAAAATATTATAAATGATGTGTTGCTAAATTCTCTTAACTATCTATATACTTTCTTTTTTAAAAACAAGTTAGTAGTCTGTCATGTGTGATCAGCTCAGTTAATTTTTGTAAGAACAGAAATTGGGCTGAAAGAGTTGACATGAAAATTTGGTTTGTACTTAGGCAGCATCAAAGATTAATTTTCTTATGAAGAAAAAATAAGAGTTGATAATGATACACTCGTTTGTTCAGCTTGTTCTGTAATGAAGTGTCTACTAACTTGTCCATCAATTTAGTTTTGCATATGTGTGTTCTGAGACGGTGTTTCAATCATAAATTTGGAAAGTGTGTCCCCTAAAACAGCCCCATGATTCAGTGCAATTCCGAAACTTCTGAATGGCTAATACAATAAACTGTACAGTAATAAAATGAACAATAATGCTCACTCTTTGCTTTGAAACTGAAGTAAACAAAACATTCATGACACAAGCATGAATATTCACTATTACTTATGGATAATAGTGCAAAACTATTCTAGTTGAAATTAATATATAATTTACATCAACAAATATTTAACACATTTCTTTATCGAAAAGAGTCTAATCAATCTCGGACATTTTAACTATTATTAACAATTATCAATCATTTATTATTTGTGTGTTGGCCGACTTGAAATGAAGCAACAGGACGACATCAGTGTGTCTACCAGAACTCCAACTGTTGTCACTCAATGGTGTACACCATGAAGACATAGTCAAGATTGACGGGGCAAGACTTGTGTCCAGGGGGGACAGTCTCAAACCCCATAAACATGAATGTGCGCATCAGACATGCTGAGGAGAAAAAATGCCATGAATTAGAAAATGTGTCATAAAAGTGAAATTCTTATTATTGAGTTCTTTACCTTTCTCCTACATATATCCTAGCAGTGACTAAATAAAAATAGTACACTTTAATTTCAAATTGATTTATAAATTAGCAGACATTCTAGAAAATAGTAGTTGTTAAAGAACATTAAAACTCCACAAACATCTCCCATCAGTAGATGTTAAAACTGGCCATTTCTTTTCCTTTCTCAGTAATAACTGGGTTTGAACTATACTTCAGTGCTGTTTTATGTATAATTATAAGGCCAGGTAAAAAAACATTGGTTAGCATACTTTTTCCTGAAATTTTATGGTCGGGATGGAGGTGTTTTTTTTGACTCGGAACACAACATATCCCTATTTATTGTCGTTATTGGCGTGAAGTGTTCAGGCATATCATATCATACATAAACATCATACTGGAATGCAGAAAACATAAGTTATTATCCAATAACAAATTCAATTTAACGTGACAAGGTCACTCTTTTTCCAATCCGGTCGCATTAAAGCTTTGTTTATATTTCCTTCTTTATCATGGGTATTGACGGAAAAAGCGTGATGAATTTTATAATGGTATTTACTATAGTTTGTTTGAAGACTACAAAAACATTTTTTAAGAAAAACTATGAAAATATAAAATAAAAAAATATTGATAAAATCAACCGAGGGTTGACGAAAACAATTTTCCGCGCCGTAAATTAGGAAGAAAGCTGACGTTTCGAGCGCAAGCCCTTCGTCGGAGCATCTAATACTTTCGCGCCCAAAAAAACATGGCCAACTTCCGCGCTTCGCTGTGAGTATTTTTTTAATGTCTTTGTTTGGAAATTTCCTCATTAATGTCGGATTCCCTTTAGTAGAATATACAATTAAATATATATTTTGTATCCACAGCAACTCTAGCACAGAAGAAGAGCAAGATGAACATGAAGGATTCTATAATGGATATTTATTCAGGCAAAGCCGAAGTCGACTTGAGGAGGAAGCCGATCATTTAAATTTCCAGAATTTACCAATAGCTCAATATTCCTACTATCCAACTGGCAGTCAACAACACCGTTTGCAATTCGTTCCACAAACTCCTCGTTCTTGTAGTCCGATGCCTGGATGTTTGGAGACATCGAATAGCAATTTGCAAGTCGAATCGTCTGAGAAGAGCAAACGTTGCAATTAGCAAACTGTAGAAGTGCGAAGCTTGATTGCAGCTTACCGAGAGAATTATGATTAGTTGAAGTCCACAAAGAGCAGCCACCGGAAAAAGAGCGTGTGGGATAGTATTATGGAAGATTTTCAAAGTTTGTGTAGCGACGCTGGTGTTGACTCACGAAAAACACTAGCTCGAGTAAAGGAGAAATGGCGTGCAATCTTCGACAAGTATAAGGCTGCTAAGGACAACAACAACAAAACAGGAAGGAATCCAAAAACATTTGAATTTTATGATGATATTTATGACTTTTTATCAGGATCCGACAAAGTCAGTCCAAGATTTGTGAAAGAGACGAAACTACAAACAAATGCAAATGATCCCCCGGCGAATCTTGATTATGAGACAAGTGGTCAGGAGTTGGATATTGATCTGGCGGTGGAGACAGCAAACAACTGTGCAGAAGAAAATCCAAATGACGCAAAGAATGCCGCAGCCTTCCCACAAAAAAGAAAAGAAAGCAGTCAAGTCTTGGCAACAGTGAAGCCGAAATTACTATGCTAAATTTGATGAAGGCACAACAAGCAGCCATAGAAAAGGCAGACGAAAAAGATGAGAGGATGTTCGAGGCTTTGCTGAAATTCCAGAGCGAGTCTCAACAAAGACACCAGGAATTTACTCTTTCTGTTTTGGGCAAACTTGGGGAGATTTTTGCTTCCACAAAATAACTGCTCGTTCGAAACAGTGTAAAACCTACAAAAGGGAATGTTCATATTAATTTCGTTGGGATACATATATCTCGGATAAGTGGCGGCGGCGGTCCGTGATATTCAAATGTTGCTATTATATTGCTTATTAGGCATGGCCATGTTGAAGTTATTTATATATATTTATTGTTGAATTATAAACATATATGTCGTGCAGATAATATAGTACAGAACGAACAATGTTGTTGCAAGCTTGTATGACCGATTATCTATCTGTGCTTTTATAAAATATATATTAACAAAACGAGATTAAATATTGAAATGTAGTTAAATGGGGCGTTCAGTTTGGCAAGCTCTAAAGGGAGAGGGAAAATTTAGGGGAATACATGCTATTTTGAGTGGCTAATAATGTTAGCGATTTTGAAAAAAAAATTTAGTACTTGCTAAAATTAGTTTACTGCTACTTTTGGTGTTGATACAAAGGTCGACACACTGTTGCGTTCCTGGATATGTAATTACATTTGTGACAAATGTTCAGAAAAATCCTTGAATCAAACAATTATTGTGAGTCGCTAATAATTTTTCAGAGAAAATTGCTAAATTTAGTAGTCGCTAAAAGTAGTAACCTCAAAGTATTTAATCCCAGAGTCCTGACTTGGCAATTCTTTTGAAGGGGAGGGAGAGTGGGTGGGGTTGGAATGAACGTCCAAACTTTATGTTTAAATTACTTCCTCAGTCAAAATTACATAGCTATGAACCCCTGCAGGGCTTTCTGTTATTCACCCAGCTGAAAAAGTCCCGTTGGAGCGATGCAAGAACGTGCGCGCTGTTATCTCCCTATCCGGGCGAGGGCATTCCTGAGTTTTTAGGGCTCGTTTTAGGTGGTGTTCATTTTGGACGAGGCCTTTAATTGATGACTAAAGCACACATCTGTTTTGGTAAAACCAAAAATATTTCTGGAAAATAAACCAGATTACTGATTTGCTACAAATTCGATAATGGCCTGTCGAACCCCTCTTGCAGCCTGACTGGGAACTCCATTGTCACCGCCATCATCATCATCACCAACGTCATCATCGTCATCGTCCATATCAATTTCATCCCCTCGAATAATACAAACGTTGTGTAACACACAGCACGCTATGATCGTGTCTGGTGTTCTCCTGTGATCCTCGTCCAAGCGCTTGAGTAGTGCTCTCCATCTTCCTTTCAACAAGCCAAATGCGTGCTCGGAAACAATTCTTGCTTTTGAAAGCTCTTTATTGAACTTTTTCTGGTCACGGTTAAGGGCGCCATTATCCTTGACAACTAGAAGAAGCCAGGTCCTTAGCGGGTACGCTGAGTCTCCAACCACAAGGGGGCGAATAATTGTTCCCCCCAAATCACGGGTAGGCTCCATGAGAATATCATCGTTTTCCGCAGCCCAATACACATCGCTTAGTCGCAGCATTCGTGAATCATGCAGACTTCCGGGAAACCCAGTGGCAACAGATAAAAAGAGTCCCGAAGAATCGACGATTCCTTGCACTAAATAACTGTAAAAATGTTTCCTATTGAAATAGTCCTCGTGATTCTCTTTCGGTGCCTTTATCGGGATGTGAGTACCATCGATAGCTGCAACTACATTTGGAATCTTACTCTTTTCGGAAAAGCCTTCAACTTTTCTACTTATTTCTGCTCTCGTAGAAGGAAACTTTATGAAGTCATCCTGAAGACGGCAAATTGCTTCTACAAATTCGTGGCAGCACCTGATCACTGTGGGTTTTGCAAGTCCGATCATAAGTCCGCATGAGCGGTAGCACTCACCTGTTGCCAAACGCCACAAACTAACAGCCACTCGCTCGTCGACTGGAATAGCGTCACGCATTCTAGTATTTTGTCGGACTATCGATGGCCCAACGAGCTGACAGATAAACTCGAAAGTAGCTCGAGACACTCGGAAGTTTTCCTTCCACCAGTGATCGAGCACTCTGCTGTTCAGAAGTGCCCGGAACAAATTCTGGGGTCGAGGGAATACCCAAGCACGTCTGGGCCGGCGAGCAACTTGCTGACGACCGGTTCTATGAAATAGGCAAAGCAGTTGAAGGGAGCGAAGAAATCTTAATTGTAGCCGCCTTCTTCGCATTCTTCTCAAAAGAAACTGAGCGATGGCTATATCAACCGCTGCTCGTTTAATAAGAAGCACAAGAACAAACCATGGACTTCAGAGCGGGGCGGGAACTCCATCGTTAATCAATTTTGCCGCCAAATGCTGTGTTGGGTCAATAGTTGACCTCGGGTAATTATTTTCCAGTGTAGCCGAAAATAACCTCAGCCGAATCCCAAGGGGAACCCAACCCAAGCTAAATACCCAGTGGGGACCCTCGGGAACAGCCTTAGTGTAACCACAGCTAATATTCGCGCTCGGGCTGCAATGACACTATGTGGGCGCAAATAAACAATATTCCCGAGAAAAGTCATTTTAATGTTCTATTATTAACCTTTCCATTAGCCATCGAGCAGTACCTGAGCAAATGAAAATTTCCCGCGTGATACCTTTATATAAAGCTGGTGATGAATCAATGCTTACTAACTATAGACCAATTTCAATACTTCCCAGCTTCTCAAAAATTTTTAAAAAGTTGTATACAACCGCTTCATAGATCATATAAACAAATATAACATATTCTGCGATAACCAATACGGTTTCAGGAAAAATCATTCTACCTCCTTGGCTTTGATAGACTTATATGAAAAATATATTTAGCATTTGATCGTAAAGAATTTGCTGTTGGAATATTTTTAGATCTGTCAAAAGCTTTCGACACTGTTAACCATA
>JANSTR010150519.1:0-10914 GCA_025434805.1 Antipathozoanthus remengesaui | reverse complement strand
CCGTAGGATTATCTACACATGTGACATTTAATATTATAATGAACAGCATTATTATAAAATAGCATGTATGGAAGTTTTTTTATTCACTTGACTCCCTGATGAAGTTGTAAAAACAACGAAACGCGTCGGAGATTAAAAGTCAGTATATGAAATACTACGTCTTACATTGTGCTGCTCACTAGTACCCTTTGAAAAAAAATTATATAAGCCCTTTCTTTTTGGCACTTGTACTCGAAAAACAACAACTTTGTTCATACTTGCCTTAGAAATAACTTTACAACAACAATTTTGGACGTAACTAAGAGCATACATGCAAAATATCATCCATGCCAAATTTTAATCTAAATCGACAAAAATTACAAGAAATATCCTCCTCCCCTTCCCCCTTCGACATTAATGTTATGGTTCTGAGCCTATAGTTAAGGGTAAATGTACCAATTGTTAATAATGGTTTCGCAGATGCGCTGAACGACCGATCCAGAAATAAAAATAGGCCTGGGACTGTCCACCCAAACGGTCCCAGAAAGCAACGCGACAAGTACTAATTTTACACCAACGAACAATACACAGTCATTAGTGGGTACAGATTGTGGTGTGATTCAGATAATATATTTGCCTAATCGCATTGTTTCTTGGATGAAATAAAGCCACACTTATTTTGCAAAAGCAATAACGTTCGGAAGATTGTTAATGATGGATTGTCTAAACACTCAGTGGAGCACTGCCTTCTGGGACCGTTTGGGTGGACAGACCTAATCCTACTTTCGTTCTGGATCGGTCAATTATTATTATTATTGTTATTACTACTATTATCATTGCTATTATCATTGCTATTATTATTATTATTATTATTATTATTATTATTGCTATTATCATCATTATTATTAATATTATTGTTATCATTATTATTATTATTATTATTAAGCAGAAAGGGCCGCCAACTAAGAGGATTCATTGTTCACCTAACTGAGCACAGAGCAGATGTCTTGGCTTACTTGATATCTACACTGAAGTGTCCAAGAGGGTCTGAATAGGGTTAACTGATAGCTGACATTTGCCAGAAATTTAGCTGATAATGTCATTAAAGTCATTAACCATCGGACGACCAAGCTATTTAACGTAACAAATTAACCCAAGGATGGGTTGTCATTCAGATCCCCCATGATTTCTCAAACGGTTGCACATAGCGAAAAGATCGAGTTTTCGTATGTGCACGAGTAACTTTTGATTAGCTAATTACTTTTCCTAGCTACGGCAGCAGGCGTTTCACAGCATGTCCACCATTTTTGCCGCTATCTTGGATTTTTCAAAAATTTTAGTTTCAGCAAAACTGCAGAAAATTTTCTTGAAATTAGTAGAAAATATATATTAACAGCCTGAAATCGGATTATAAGTAAGAAGAGAGTGGAAAAGAAATTTGAACAAATTTTGTCAAAAAATTACAGATTTCTTATTCAAACTCCACTCAGTTTGCATAAAACATTTTACATAAATTATAAAGAATGATTTCATCTAATTAACATCAAAAGATGCGTTCATAATTGGACTACAGGCACTCAAAGGTTCGCATTGATTGCTTCAAAGCTTTGATTTTTAGGTCGGAAAAACATTGAAGGGGTCCATTTGACCCCACCCCCTTGGACGTTCAAGGGTTCACAGACAGTTGTCGTGCAAAAGGATCTGAAAAATGATCTATTTTCATGCAGAAACACTAACAGATCAGAAGACTTTCAACTTGTAGCCGTCTTGATTTTAGTCTTTTATCCACCTCGAAGCACCTTTTTAACACCGTTGGCATCTTACATATTCTTCGTTTACTTTCTTTTCGGTGTTGGAACAAATTTGACCCCTTTAGCGAGAAGATCGATTTCTACATCAGTGAGTTTTTCCGATAACATGCTTTGATTTTGAATATATATCTCATTTTGTTCTCTGATTCGGTAACTTTTTTTATGATTATTTGTTAAATTCTTCTGTTATTGTGCGTATTTCACATTAGAGTTTGGTGTAAAAGGTGGTAGTCTGTTTGATATGTTAAAGATACAAAGTTTGTTTTCAAGGGTATATTGAAGACCCAACGTCAAAATAAATTACCTAATATAGACGTTTGTTATCAGCCGGCCCTGATTCCTGTAGGAAGGTGCTGTACTCCCCCCCCCCTCCCCCCGCCTGACTTGGCCTCATTTGAACTAATATTTAAAACGATTGAAGCAGTTGTTTTGTTTGCGAGGTTAGCGAAATTGGTAAGATTGCCAACTGCGCTAACCTTGCTGATTGCCAACCAATAGGTCCTGGGTTAAGTTCAATATCCTCAGTGTGTGTACAAGGTTAGCGTAGTTGGTTAGAGAGCTTGCAGCCAACCAGGAAGTCTTGGGTTAAGTTCAACATCCTCAGTATGTGTGCGACGTTTAATAGCGCAGTTGGTAAGATTACTAACTGCGAACCAATAGGTCCTGGGTTAAGTTCAATATCCTCAGTATGTGTGCAAGGTTAGCGCAGTTCGTAAGATTGCTGACTGTGAACCGAACCACGAGATACTGGATGGGCTTAATCAATGGCCTGGTAGAGGGTTGAACTTTGTGAGATCTTCTTTCGCCACACCGTCGGAGGACAGCACGCGTTAACAGTGACGCAGTTGTTCTAGTGTCTTGACGTTCTATAAGGGGACTTCAAAGAACCCACACACTTCTTGAAGAGAGTAGGGCAATCCCGGTGCTGTGGTCTGTTAACTTGAGAGCTCAGGCAGAAGGAATTGTGAACAGTGCGTGTGCGTGGTTGGCTCAGTCGGTTTAATAGATCTGTGACTGCCAATTTAAGGTCCCGGGTTCAATTCCCGGCCTTGCCGAGGCTTGAATTATTTCGGGACCTTCTTTCGCCACACCGTCCGTGGACAAGGTCGTTAAGCCGTTGGTCTAGTCTCTGGACTTCCTATCGGGGGACTTAAAAGAACCTACGCACTTCTAGTAGGGTTTCGATCCGGTGTTGTAATCTGTTCCTAGTCGCAGGGGGCATTTGCCTTGAATAATGCGTGGCTGCCATTGCGCTTATAAAAAGCAGTCTGTTCACCAAAGTTCCCCAACAATATTGTAAAACTCCAGAAATTCAGCCCAGGGCTGCTATCGGGGTTAAAGTCGACCACTATCTATCTATCTACCGGTTGTAAGCGATCTGGCAAAGATCCTGAAATTTGATGTGAAACAAGCGCTGAGACGCTCCGTGGGGAGTACTTGAAATATATGTAGCGTACATATGTTGTTGCTCGTTATCTGGTTAGCACAGTTGGTAAGGCGCCAGTCTGCAGCGCGGGAGGCTCGGGTTCCACGATTCCCGGCTGAACCAACACTCAGGGTCTGACTGAGGAGAAAGTGCTGCCTTTGCTCTAACAACTGCAAATGGTTAGATCCTTGCGTCTTCTCGGATTTTAAAGAACGTTAAATTAAACCGTAGGCCCTCGGAGATCTTTGTCAATTGGTTCGTGAGACCTGTTAAGATTCTCCGCCCACCTTGGAGTGGTAAACCAATAAGCAAGCAAGTAAAGCAATGAGTTTACGAGTGCATGTAGATGACTCTTTGATGAGTTCGTTAACGCGTCTAAAAGTAGAATAGACAAAACAATCAAAAGTTTGTGATATCTTAGTATATTGCATTATCCACATAACTGCAATCTTTATATAATACTTCGAGACTAAAGTGATTTTATTGTGGCTGTAAACATTTTGAAACCCTCGCAGATTGTTCATTACATTACGATTGGACATAGATGAGAGACTGATCACAGTACATAGTGCATATATTTTGAGGCGTTGAGTTCTTACTAGAGCATGCGCAGTAAAAGCTCACTATACATTGAGCTATAGAAGTTAAATGAAAACTAACATGGTTACTTAGTATCATTTTATCCAAACTATTTTGTTCGGACGGGCGGTTTTATTTTATTTTACTCGTATAAATTTTGCTGTTGGAGTGAGAGACAGAATTTCACAGGGAGCCACCGAAGACGCCTAGAAATCAGTGTATATCGCTTCGACTTTCGGTTGTGGTGCTGATATAAATAGCACTTTGTTGTATTGAAGACCCTCGAGGAACAGGAATAGAGGCTGTAAAAACGGTTGAATAGTGAAAACAACAATGTTCTGAAGCTTTTGTGTAAGCACGGGATCATTTTGAAAGAAGAAGTAAATCTTGGCCTTTCAGTTGTTGGGCGGAAAATATGTAAACCATATAATTTCTTTACACTTGTTTATTTATTATTAAGAACAAATTCAATTAGAACATTCAAATCGTCTGAAAAATAAGAGGATAATAAGAGAAAACTACGCTGGTAAAATACTCATTCAAAATTTGCAGGGGCTAATAGCCCTAATAATAGAAAGAAAGTACAAGCCATTAGTGAATAACCCGTGAATAACCCGTGTACCTGGCGGTCTCGTGACTCGATTTCTGGTGCATTGTTTGGGAGCTGTCGGCGCCATATTGAACGAGTTCAAAAGAAAAGACGTAAAGAAAAAGACCAAAGAAGGGGAAAGGTATTTATCCTTCTCTCGTCTCTCCCTTCCCCCCCCCCCCCTCCCTCACTCTCCTCCATTTGTTTTCTCCTCTCCCCAGAGTTTTTTCTTTTGAACTTTGCGCCAGAACCTTCCCACAAGATAACAACAACACAGCCTGGTACAGCACAGAATTCAGTGGTCAATAACACTTGTTGCTAATGAGTTGAAATAATAAGTTAATTATATACTCTACTGCAATGGTGACCTGTTCTTTGTCAAGGGTTTGGGCCACTTGGTTTGGAAGTTCCATTCCAAGATACTTCACAGCATCGAAATGACGCCGGGATTTATGGAAAACACAAACAAAAAGAATAAATAAATAAAAAGAGTTTGAGCCTGCAATTGTCAGAAAATACGAGCACTGTGCCCGAGTAAATTTGTAGTGGTTAAATTCTTAACAAGAATAGTATATGCTGCGTTAGTAAATCCAGTTGCACGGGAAATCGCAAAACCACAGAAAAAAACACACAATTCCGTGATGCACTATTTGCGATTATCATCAAAACGTGATAAATACCTCAAAACGCAGCGCAATACAACGTGTATCACCACGGATTACGGCATGCAAACCCTTACACCTCCCACAGTAATCCAGAATAAAAATAACTCCAGTTTAAAACTACTGCATGATCAGTATGGGAAAAGGTCCACTTATTAGTTATCACTTTAATGTAATTTTAAAATAATACAGTTTAGTCTGATCTTCACTGTTGAGATTTTGTGGCAGACTGAAAGAAATCTAGTGCCACGTGCACTGTGAAGTAGAATTAAAAGGAGTCGGTTAAAATCAAGACGTCCGGCTCCACAGCACAAATCCAATCATCAGATTCAATTTTTTCATAACAGCGGCACAACTTAACACAGTCAAAAGTTAATCAAACATTCTGGTATCTGTTGACTAAAAAAGACGTTCACAACTTTATTCTTTAGCAATTCTATTTCTAGTAACCACTAAAGAACATTACTTAAAAGAGCGAAAAACAACCGGTCCCTTATGGTAACGTTATATCTTTTAGTTTGCCTTTTCTTTCTTGAGTTAAAAGCATCTGGAATTTATGCCAGAGGCAGATACCGGGTCCTTTCTATGTACCACCAGTTTCGCAATGCGGAAAACTGTCTCCATCAATTGTAAGGTTCTGTAAACAATCGCCACGCACGGCTGTACAATGCTTTGACTCTTTCAAAGAACTCTACTTTTTCCATGTCAATGTATTTGTTTGGTCACGAAACTAAACATAACATATGTCCGCTCGTGTTGCTAATATAATGGCTTCAAGTTGGAGGTAATACAATTATGAAGGGTCAAGCTTCTTAATTTTCTCTATGAATACTTTTGTCACACTGTCAAAGTGTTGAAATATTGTTTAATCCTTAAATGTTGCTAATTGTGAGTGGAGTCCGTTTTGACAAATATAAATGCATATTTGGACACATTAGAATATTGAATGAAATTTAATAAATGTACTACAAACTATCGAGCAGAAATACCTCGTATTAGCCGAGTGCGAGGTCTGTACTGGAAGTTAGGGACCCGCGTTTCCTCCTTCCTTTTATGGCCCAAGCGCGAAGCGTAAAAATTGGGAAGGAAAAAAAAAACAAGGATCCATAAGTCATAACTTATCGTACGGACCGAGCAAACGAGTCTAATAAGATATTTATTGTATGGCTTTGTTGAAAATATGTAAACAAACTTTTGTAAATGACGGTCGCTGCTTGGAGAGTTAGAGGTCCGTACGGCAACTTATGGAACTGAAATTGATCAATCACAGCGCGCGAAATCGGTCAGCCATATAAAAAATCAGAAAAGTATATCAAGAATTCAAATACGTCTGTGTAAATTGCGCCCAAGAGGGGTACCCTCATATCTATCTGTCATATATATGCTTATTGTATCTTTTAGAGGTTAAAATTGTGGCCTGTGGTCTCGTTTACTGGCTGGAAAACGTGGGAAGGCCATAACTATGACCACAGTATTAGGAAATCTGATATCTTTTGAGGGCCGATCAGTTTTTTAGAAGCTGGCAGATGCCCTTCATTTAGGGATGACTAACTGAATCGCTTTGCCAAAACTGCGAACAGTTTTGCTGGTAGATCATAGTTCTATGAGCGTCTCGGCATCTGACAAACACGCATGTCGCTTTGTGTACATAGAAAACTGAATAAGACCAGTGAGTGTCAAATGGCCTGAAAGGAAAAAGAACAGACTGAGGCTAAAAACAATTTCATTCATAATTTGTAAGAGTTTTTAAAATATAATACAAGAAGAAAAACCAGCAAACAGTTACGAGGTACAGCACAGACTGTCAGTTGATGATTAACAATGATAGCTATTGATTCTTTACACTGATCCTCGTTTTAAGAATACACTTTCATGTAGTGGTGATCTGGTTCGATTTACAATATTTGGATCATTGTCCAAGCGCTACTTTAGAAGTTAGAACACGCTACAGCCACAGAAAACGCAGAAAATAAGATGAAAAGAACAAGATAAAAATATAATAACAGAGCCAGAGTAAAACCTCGCTGGTTCTTAATCAAAAGAAAGTATATATGGAATTGTCTTGTAGTTCTGAAAAGATACTCATTTCGCAGCCGTAGGGTTGATCCTAAACATTTTAAGAGAACAGCTTTGCCTTTGGAACTGAAGTTTCCATAGCTAGGTTTACTAATAAAATTGATGGATTGGTGATACACGAGTAAACCTTGTGAGATTCATTCCTAGTCCACATGCACTTACTGAAAACAAAGTCTAAACTTTGATGAAAACGTTTACATCTGTCAAGAACATTAATTATTCAGTTATTCCCAAATTATAAACACTTGAACACGGTTATGTTTCGGTCGTTTGATTTAAGAGGCTCTTGAACCAGAACAACATGCCACGTGCGGATTCAGGCAGAAAACGTCCCTTGTGACAAAACTGCCACATAAAATCTTCGGGCTGCAATCTATTTAGCATATTGGCAAAACTGTCACAAGTCATTAGATCTTAATTCGTTCTAGTTTTTTTTTCTATTTATTGAAGTAAACAGTTTCAAAGTTTCTGTTTTGCATACAAGGAATTACGGGAATTCTGCTCACGGTTGCGATAGGCCGTCTGACGTGCGGGGTGTGCGTGCATGTGGGGGAGTGCGTGAGTACTGAGTGGCAAAGGGTAGTTTTCGTGACGATAACTGAAATGAAACAGGCAGAAATTAGGCGGCGTTTAACGACTCAGTGCTGGTTCCATACAAATCGCTGAATTTTTCACATGCTACTTAACGTTTCCATGTGGAAATGATTCATTTTGCAATGAGCTCATCCCTGTTCTTTGCAATGTTCTGGATTCGGGCCATTGTGGTTGGAGTTCCCATCTCTTCTATCCCATAATCTCTGTCTTCTTCTGTATTTGTTCTTCTTCTAGCTTTCGGCAGTTCTGCCTTCTTCAGGTTGAAGACCTGTTCTCGTACGGAATCGAAATTTCGATCCGAAATCAAACCAGATCAAAATTTGTTCCGGCATTATCTGATCCTGTAAAGAGGTATCAGGTCATACCGTTGCAAAGTGGCTGCCTGTGAAGGTCGGATTTGTGATAGACTGGAACGAGTGGAGCGTGCGCAATACAAAATTTGTTTCCAAGATGGCGGGCGCGGTGTTGAGATTTGAAGGTGAATAGCATTCTGTAGGGATTTTGGTCGTTACACTAGGAAAATCTATAATGTATTGGTATTTGCCAAAAGCAAATGCCCGTATTTTCCCGCGCTCACAACTACTGAAAGCACTGCTATATACACGCACTCAACATTCAGGTAAACGGCTGGACGGTAACGCAGCATTTCGGGGGGAGAGGGGGAAGTCTCTCTGTTCGGTTAACAGGTTGAAGGAAATGAGCATGGCGAACTAGTGGGGGCGGCAGTGCTAATGATTGTAGAGGAAAGAATTGTCTTGGTATTTTGATCGTTTAACGTCATTTGTTAATCTAGTATGTCTTCTGCAGTTTGACATATTAAAGTTCCGTTGTGTAACTATTTTGAGTTTTTCGGATGATACCTCATTGTTCAACTCGTGGTTGTGGCACCCTTTATTTAGATCTATCTAAATTTAGGGAACTGGAAGGGAAAGAAATTGCATTTGTATAGACAATGTTTATTTGTTCAAACACTCAAAAATCCTGCAGCAATATAGTGCAAAATGAAATCAGTTACCGTTTGTTACCGGCTGTGTGCAATGTTATAGGATCTCAAGTTTTCATGCAACATCGTTGTGTCTTTCTATGTCACTTCACTTTAGCGTTGGGTTATAAATTTGATAATATAATGTTATACCGTCAAAAGTGTTTTATCTGTGTTATTCACGCTAACTGTCTTTCCAGAAATCGTGCCTCCAATTCCCAAAGTTTAGAAATATACTGCCAGCGAGCGAATCACAAAAAAATTTAGCTATTCCAGTTGCATGAGGAGTCCCAATTTTGCTGGCTCTTTTAAACTTTTAAAACTTGTCCTGATATAAAATATTCATTGAAAAGTTTCAATTTTTACGGCAAGATATTTTGAACAATTCGCGTTGGAGTTGAAGACTGCCGGAAACATATCTTTCAACCCGCGCGTGCGGGATCAGTTTTCACACATGCATCTAAACCAAAAATAGACGAAATTTCTTCCGGCCACTGAGCTTATAAATTGGACAGAGAACTCGTCGATACTAACAACACAGTATAGAAAGCAACAGTCAGTGGGGAAGAGAGAGACAGAGACAGAACTATAGACAAGAAAAGAAGCCATACATTTCAAGACTACGAAACTGTGTTGAGTTCCCGGCAGTCATGAAAAAGGTAAGAGTGACACTCTCAGCACTGGCACTAGACTTGCTAGGCTGTACAGAACGTGCAGTTTCATAGTTTCGCAGTTTGCAGTTTTTATTTTATAAAATACAGTAAGAAGATTAATTAAGTTATGTAAAAGGTAATATGTTGTACATGTACTTTGATAACGCGGAGTCAGTAGCCCAAATCTCTCGAAGGTGCGCCCTTTATCCCTTTCCTCTGTAAATGTTCCGTTTACGGATATTTAATGCTCTACTTGGCGGATCAGAGAAAAGTCGAAACAAGCATTAAGATCACTGAGAACCAAGCTGACGACCTCTAGCTCAGTAGGCAGCACAATGACACTTTATTTTTAGAAGAATATTTTTCATCAATATAGTGTCGAGATACACGAACAATGGAAGTGCTTGTCACCATAGCGTAAAGTAACTGTTCACGAGAGAGCTTATTCAGTTGATTAAAATGTTAGTTTGACTCAATTGATGGATCATTATTTACTTGTCAACGTCTTCGTTTATTTAAACTAACGTGGAAAGCCGGCATGAAATATTTGAGACACCTATTGCGGATTGGTGATATTTTGGAGTTTGCACTAATACAAACTTTTGAAGCTCAACTTGACCAAAATTTCCGGCTGTAATTTCGTGCTGATTTTTGCGGGGTTCTTTTCAAGCAGCAAGACTAACCGAAGGAAGAAAATGTAATATTTCCAGTTTTTATCATGTTTTCTTAGGTAAAATAACACTATACTTCTCAGATATTTCAGGTGGTCGGTACAACAAAAACTTCATTTTTGCCCTGATGCATAATATATCAAAGCACAGGTGGACTTTATATAAAACCATTCAAAATAATATAAACGGGAGTAAAATTTGCGGTTTTTAGTTTGTTAGTGTTCTTTTTATGGATTGAGGAGCATCTGCACAATTGGTAAAAATTAAACTTTGCAAAATAGTATTGTTACATGGGGTATCTATACGTGACCTTTTTAGACCGTGGCTACATGCACGCGCACGGACACAATATTTACTCTAAATTTCCTCTGTACTCTAATTCCACTTCAACGAAAAAAATATTTTGAGGTCAATTTAAACTAAAAATTATGAACCTGGCCCATTAAATATGAGAAATGTTTAGATTTTTCATCGGAAATCCCCATCAAACAGACAACTTTCTTTTCAGAAAAAAATGTTGTTATGTTGAGGATTTGTCTCGAGATTCACTAGATTTCCCATCTGTTTTCAAAACGTTTCTGAGTTTAGGTAGAAAGTAGTATTCTTAGTCGTATTTATAAACCTGCATTATGGCAGAGAAAAAAACGTTTTCAACGTCGTAGCATTCACTTGGCTCCACTGTGCAAATCACACACAATGGACTTTATATCTGAATATTTAAACATATCAAACTCACAGTGCCACAGTTGAGGGTTTTTTTATTTTTTATGCTAGAATAAGCTACAATAAATATGTTTCATAGAAACGAACATGTTTCATAATATTCGTTTAAATAATATCAGAGATACTTAAAGTAATATCTATACACCGTTCCCAACTCGAGAATATAGAA
>JANSTR010150508.1:0-10915 GCA_025434805.1 Antipathozoanthus remengesaui | reverse complement strand
ACATCAAGATATACTGTACATGTAAGCCCTGCAGGATATCAGTACATCAAGATATACTGTACATGTAAGCCCTGCAGATTATCAGTACATCAAGATTATACTGTACATGTAAGCCCTGCAGACATCAGTACTCCAAGATGTACTGTACACATAAGCCCTGCAGGATATCTGTACATCAAGATATACTGTGCATGTAAGCCCTGCAGGATATCTGTACATCAAGATATACTTTACATGGAAGCCCTGCAGGATATCAGTAATTCAAGATATACTGTACATGGAAGCCCTGCAGTTCAAGATATACTGTACATGTACATGGAAGCCCTGCAAACTATACCCCATCCCCCTTCTGCCTAACTGTAAGCCCACTAAAAAATCCTTGTGAACTTTCATAATCTCCAAGCTTATATCAAATGCCAGGAATTTTGCAGTATATAACATATGTACATCACTGAATAGATTATTTTAGTTTATTTCATAAAACTAATAATGCAGCAAGGACTGAATTAATAAATCTGGTTAAACATTTACAGTATGGTTAAAATATATACATTGCATGTATAAATCATGTTGCAAATGAATTTAGACCTTGTGGTTGAATCAATGAAATGGAAAAAACATTCATATTCCAGTGACTGTCTGAGAAGGTTTAACATGGGTACAATTACAATATAATACAATTTGGAAAATGACAGAAAATGTGACAAAATAGTTAGGGACTGAAGTTGAAATTTTAGGTAAAAAAACTTCATCTATGGCTAATTAATTAATCATCAACATTGCAGAAATTAATGCTGGTATTGAAGCAAAGAGGTTAAATTAAAAGCATATAAGAAGCCTCTGGCAGCCACTCTGTACATGGTCTATGCCTGACTTTGGAGCACAGCTACCTGTAATTGGAATAGGCTGTACACAGACAATGACCACAACAGATACCAAATTACTTCCTACACTTTTGGAGAAGCGTAATATGGGTTCTAGTACAGTTCAACAATACAGTCACAAGAGATTAGACCAACAGCTTAACATTCTTGTCTGTGGATGGTGTGGCAATAGAAAGTCCTAAAATAATTAAACCCTTGGGTTGGCAGTCTGAGACTAACTGTAATTAACTGATCCAGCGATCCACTCACACACATATAGACAGTAGTATCAGTAGAGTAAGGAATTGAACCCAGGGGTTACATTGGCAGTCAAAGATCTAACTAACTGAATCAATCACTCTCACATGGTCTTGAGTAGAGTAAGGAACTAAACCAAGGGGTTTGCATGGAAGTCAGGTATTAACTAACTGAATCAACTACAGTACTCTCACACGGTCTCAGTAGAGTAAATGATCGAACCCAGGAGCTTGGATGGCAGTCAGAGATCTAACTAACTGAACCAACAACGCTCACACACTTTCAGTTGAGTAAGGGATTCAACCCTGGGGCTTGGATAGCAGTTAGAGATCTACATGTATAACTGACTGAGCCAACCACACTCACACAGTCTCAGGAAAGTAAGGAATTTAACCCAGGAGCTAGCATCGGCAGTCAGAGATCTAACTAACTAAACCAACCACTCTCACACACAGTCCCAGGACACTCTTATTAAGCAACATAAATCAGTGGCATCATTCAGCGCAATGGCTCTAATGAATCTCGCAAAAGAAAGGAACAAAACCTTATTTTTAAACTCGAAACTTTGGCACCTCATGGCATTAATGAAAGAATTTTGGTCTTGTTAGACCAATGGCTGTCTTTTCCATTTTGATCCACATACATTAGTAAATTCTACTGGAAAATTCATTACCCTGACAAAGGTATTCCATGTTAAATTTCACAAGAAAAATAATATTGCATAAATCGCGAAGCAATGAGTGAAATTTAACAGGGAATACCCAAGTCAGACAGTGGATTTTCCTTGAATTGCATAGCAGGGATGAATCTCACAAGTTAAATTAATGAGTGCATATAAACTTGGATCAACTTTTGCTAACCTGGAAAGTTAAAGCAAGCATGCAAGAGCCATTTCAGTGCACAACCGACTCGTGAGCCACAACTTTTGGTGGGAAAGTTTGAGGGCACATGTATACATGTGCGCGGCTCAAGTTGAGTGCAATTCCATGCTGAACATGCACTAATGCAATTCCACATTAAATACTTCCTCCCAATCAGCTTGTGTAATTCATCCCTGCTATGCACTTCTTACATGAATATAAATCCCTTCACTGTTTTAGTTTTTCAGATGAAGGCCTTAATACGCTCAAAACATCAGCTTTCTTCCAACCTCATGGTGCTGAAAATTGTTTCCATCAACCCGTAGTTGATTCAATTTTATTATACCCTCACACATAGTCTAGGCAGAGTAAGGAATTGAACCCAGAGGCTTGCATTGGCAGTCAGAGATCAAACTAACTGAACCAACCACTCTCACGCAGTCTCAGTTGAATAAGGGATTGAATGCAGGAGCTTGCATGGCAGTCAGAGATCTACAGTAACTAACTGAATCAACTACTCTCACACAGTCTCAGTAGAGTAAGGGATCGAACCCAAGAGCTTGGTGGCAGTCAGAGACCAAACTAACTGAACCAACCACTCTTACAGTCTTAAATGAATTGAACCTAGGGGCTTGGATGACAGTCAGAGATCTAACTAACTGAACCAACCACTCTCACAGTCCCAAAGGAATTCAAACCAGGAGCTTGATGGCAGTCAGAGATCAAACTAACTGAACCAACCACTCTTACAGTCTCAAAGGAATTGAACCCAGGGGTTTCTATGACAGTCAGAGATCTACATGTACATGTAACTAACTGATCCAATCTGGGACCAACAGTTGGCAGTCTAAGATCTAACCAACTGAACTCGAACCAACCGCACTCACACAGTCTCAGTAAGAGATTGAAAGTGAGACTTGGATTGGCAGTCAGAGATCTTAAACTGATTGAGCCAACCATGCTCACAAAAGGGTTAATGCTGAAATGTCACTTCTATACCAAGTTGATGGAAATTAAATATAAAATTATACCATAAAATGTTAGTATATTAAATTCCAAATTGCAACCTATTATTTTACCCAGCCTCACATCTAAAGGTGGTGTTTATGTGATACTGGAATGAGTTTGATCTGGAAACAAAATAATGGAAATTTTGTTGCATGTTTGTAAGAAAAAATTCCCAAAATGAAGTTTCAAAAGTGAAGTCAAGAGAAGATGCAACACAACAGCTGAAATGATTTAGAGTGAGATTTCATTCCAGAATGAAAATCACAATCCAGTACAGTGACCACAATGATACCATTTCACAATGAGTCTGTATGTCTATATTGATATGGATATCAGGATGACATTTACTGGAATGAAACTTGATCCAGTATAATGACGTACATACATGTATAAACAGACTGTGCCTTAATTTACATACCTGAATCAGACAAGGCTGGTGGTAACAGTGGTATTAATCTCTGTTACTGCAAAACAGTCTTCCTTGTCACCGAAAACATCTGAGAATCAACAAACAACTACCCCTGTCAATTCTTTACAAGTTGTACAGAAATTTCCAACATTTACTAATAATATTTATGATGCAGAAGGCTCTGCTTACTGAAAAAAGAAACGATTCAAAAATGCTAAAATGCTTAATTCATGTTTAAGAAATCTTACAACAAAACTTAAAATTATGGTCCATAGAGAACATTTATGCACTAGACAAAATAAAATATCACTTCATCAATAAAACAAAAGTAAATATAGTTATTTTCATTAACAAATTTAAGAGTTACTGTACAAGTAGGGTATACCTTATATTCCCTATACTGCAGTTAACACAATACAAATCATCTTTGCAGTGGTACGTGTAACTTTATTTGTAGGTCCAGACCCATAGAGTATTTTTAGAGCACAATGCAAAGGGGGTGCAATCGGAGGGTGGCATCCATGCATCATAAAGAAAAACACAGCTATTAGCCACATCAAATTTAACCATTTCCCTACTAAACCAAGAATGTCCTAATTTTTGAACCAGAAGACGAAACTCTATAAAGTGACCATTCATTTTCTTTGTCCCAAAGAGTACATGTATCTAGATTCTCAAAATGTTTGTTGTTACAGTGTACACGAAATCACGAAGTTGACAATTTTCATAAAGTCTGATTTACTTTTTGAAAGTCAGTAGAGAAAGGGTTAAAGACCATTCAGGACATTTTTTTGTATCAGATTCAAAACCTTCAGCAGCAGATGTAATGTTTGCATACATGTAATTTATCTCAACAACTCCTGTACATGTTATGGTGGTGGAGATGGAATAAGAAATTTTGGAAACCAGAAGGTGGTCTAATATTGGTTCAAGAGAAAACTCACTGGTGCAATAATGTATGGTGCAGTTTAGCTTTTATATGAATATAACCTTGCAGGAAATGAAATTCCAACATACAAAGTTGTGATCTTGGGTGAGCAAGGGACTGGCAAGTCCTGTCTTGTTCAGAGACTGCAAAGCTCTTCCACCGAACCATGGAGAACATGTCCCATTTACAAGCCAACCGTTATTGGAAAGGTTCACAGCCATACAGTTCCTGGGCTTTGTAATCTGTACATAGTGGACACATCTGGCAATAGTGAACATGCAGATTTTCATGAACTTTTTCTTGGGCATCTTGACTGTGTGGTGTTTGTCTTTGCATTGGATGAACCAGAAACATTGGAGAAACTTAAACAATGGAATGAAACTGTTGAAAGAGCATGTAAGGGTAACATAACATCTACTCACAAAGTTGTCATGGGAACCAAAATGGACCAGATGAGACATCTGCATGTTAGGGGAAGTATCAACCTTCAAGAAACAGCAAGTTCATTTGCAACAAGCATCAACGCAACTTTTTTTGTTACATCATCTTTAGGAGCGCATAATGTGCAGGATGCATTCTTGAATATCAGTCAAACTTTGGTACACCACTCCCCTTGTCTGTGTCTTAGCCCAAAGCAGGGCTACAAAAATATTGCTAGTGAATCTGATAAAGCCGTTGTTATCAGTGATGAGCTGAGATCTACTGCATCAGAGATCGTTTTTCCCAACCCAGTACTTGTGCAGCTTGACGAAGGAAGGGTCTCTAGCATATCAATGAGCAATGTGGAACAAGGGGTCATCTTAAGAGTAGAAAAAGAAACTGGGGAGGAGAAACATTTGCTATGGAGTCTCATTGCCAAGAGGTGAGTCAGTAAATTGTGAGAAACATCAGAGTAAGAACCATATCTGTTGCCTGTTACAATTTCTGAGCAGTACTGCTTTGTATGATTTAAAGAGTGGGGTGTGTGTTCAACATAGCCTGGGTGCCATCGCAAGTATGTTCGCCCTTTCACTCACAAGAGCAGGGTCATAGACAGCCATAGACCCCCCCCCCCCCAAGTGACATATACATTAAGTAGTGCACTGTCGTGAACCCTAACAAGCTTGTTGCTCCCCCTAAACAAAAGTGCCTATGGCCTGTGGGGGGTGGGGAGGGGACAGCAGGCTTAGCTTGTTAGGGCCGAGAGTGCATGGAGGTACATGATCTAGTCTAGGAGTTTTACTTTTATATAACCCTGAAGAGTGCTGCAATTATGTGCTAGTAAATTCTTATTACTTTTCATTATATACATTTTATAATTCACTATAATTACGGAATTATAGTGAGTTATATTTGGTAACAGTTGTTTTAATTTGCACTTCTTGTTCAAACATTACTTATTGCTTTCTCTTACCAATTCATTCGTTTTTTCTCATTTTTCTCTTAATGTCAATCCCAAACCCATGAGCCCCTCCCCCCTAACGTCAATTTGACGTTAAGCGTTATCAAATTAATTTCCGACGACCAGTGACGCTGAATATGAAGGACTTCCAAATTTAATAGAACACTGAGTAATGATCCAACCTCGGCCAAAGAATCCGATCAGAACTTATTGAACTCCAAGACCTACCATCCGATTTGATGAGCCTGGGGAGATTAAATTTATTTTGGAACAAATTGAAATTGCCCTTAATAAATTTAAATTCATCATCATCATCTGTCCTTGTCATTCCATCGGCCACATACTATATTTCCTCGAATAAACGAGGAAATACGGTAAGCCACACGAGACCTCCACAACAGTTGTCCAGCTTCGTCGATCCTTTGCCTTGCTCCTGACGACTGCCCACGACAGCTCTAGCAGATGTTCCAACTATTTCTCTGAGGTTCTGCGCCAGGTGTCCTTTGCGCGTGGCCTTTGCGCCGGTCCCCTTTTACGCTTGCCTTCGGGTGTCCCATTCTGCTGATGGATAATTTAAATTGCCGGAAACAATCCAATTTCCAATACCGTAAATAAATTCAGATTTCCGTGAGCAAGTCTAAATTACCGTTTTCCTTTTTGGCCACCGGCATATTAATGCAATAGGAGACGTTGCGGTCGATCGCTTTTCATACCTATAGGGTCTCAAATTGACAACGAAGGTAGTATCAACAGTCGCATTAGCAAAGCACAATCTGCATTCAACAAATCAAGAAGAGTCTGGGCATCAAATCAGTACAGTAGAAGGACAAGACTAAAGATCTACAGAACCAATGTGCAACCTACTTTGATTTATGGAACAGAGCGCTGGAAAATCAACAAAAAGGATGGAAACAGGATCAATGCATTCCACAACAGTTGCTTGAGGAGAATATTGAAGATATTTTGGCCAAACGTTATATCGAATATCGATCTCCACAAAGTAACTGAAACGTCAGCAGCAACAAATGTCATCAGACGTAGAAGATGGCAGTGGATTGGGCATGTTTTGAGGAAAGACAGCAATTATAACACCAGGATAGCGCTAACATGGACACATGAGGAAAGACAGCAATGATAACACCAGGATAGCGCTAACATGGACACCGCCAGGAAGAAGAAAGAGAGGAAGACCGAGGGATACATGGAGAAGGGTGGTGGAGAAGGAGCGGAACCAGTTTGGTTGGAGGAGCTGCCCGGGGGGTGGTCGCACAAGAAGCGAGGAAAAAAGCAGAATGGAGAAACTTTGTTTATGCCCTGTGCGGAACTTTCCACGAGCACGATCGATGATGATGATGAATAAATTCGTGGGTCGCTAATTGCACGTACGAGGACGTTGAAATAATGGAGCCGGCATCACCAATCACACAGGTGGTACAAAAAGACATTAACATAATGAGTCATTCTAAATTAGTTGGACACTGAGGCAGAAGCCTAGCTTTCATTTAAAACAGATACTGACTACATATCGATAAGACATGATGATCATAACCCAACAAGACTATTATTGTTTCCAACACCTCAGCTCGTCCACTCGTGAGCCAGAAGTTGTACCCCTGAGAGCTGCGGATTCCAATGCATTGTGGTCCTGTGTGCTGACCTCCAAACCGGTCAGTGTCTGGCAGTACGAAGGTCTGGACAGTTCCACGCCGGTGACAACAACTGTTCGGAGACAGCCCACCCGCTCTCACCTCAGGAACGTCAAACATTTTCTGTTTTGTTCAAGTAAGTAAAGTAGAGTTGATGGTATGCTTACAGAAAGATGATGTATTGCTGATACAATGTAACCACCCATCTACACACCGATACACATATGACACATGCATACATAAGAGCACAATCATGCGCTCTCAGTGCACTTTGGGGAGAGTATGACTTGTTGACAAAGCATGCATTTGAACACCTCACTCACGTGGACATATTTGGTTTCCTTAGCACAAGTGATCATTAGAAGGATAAGACTCGAACCAGAGCAAGGCGCAATTCCTCAGCCATACAAAGTCGCAGATCGCTGTCTTTTCACAAGCTAGATATCTTTCATTTTATTTGCATTTAACGCCCCATTTCGACCATTATGCTTTGCGAGTGTTTGTAAACGTTTCATTGGAGATCGATTTTTCGGGGACTCTAATAATAATAATAATAATAATAATAATGAATATGATTATTATTATTATTATTATTATCTTAAAGACTGACAGCTTGCGAATAAATATATATATAAGATTCTAAAACGTGTCGGCTACATCGAGAACATCTATCAGCTGAAAGTTTGCGCGCCCCTTTTCTCTCCTTTCTAGTAGCATTATGTTTGTGCTTGAACGATTGATAGTGACTAGGTTCCTTATAGCTGAACAATTTACGAGTAGTCTTAAACTTAACATTTAGGTGACAATGGTGTGAAAGACAGGGAAGGTGGCCTGTATTACATGCTGTTACTTAACGACAATAACAAGCTGTTGGAATGCGGCTTGATTCCCGTACTTTCCAGGGAAGGAACCAGCCTTCCGGAGCTCGGATCCCTGGTGAAGCGAAATTTCATTCTCAAACCCAAGCCACTTTATCTCCCAGGTATGTGATTTTTTGATATTTTGAACTGTAACTCGTTAATTCTGGAAATTAGTTAAAACCTATAAGTGTCACTACTGCCATGTAATAACACATATTATTATATGGCAAAGATAGTACGCGCGTTTTGATTGGTTCTTAAGCGGTCTGTATTTCCGTTCTACGTTGTATTGTCGTTGCTTTCAGAAAAAGGCCATGTATTAAAATATTTATTAACCTCGAATGCTGGGTCTTCACAGAAAATATCAACTCTCAGCCTCGACTCATTTTCATCACTATCGCTCAGTTAATACATCATGACCTCAGTTCGATATTTCCCATTAAGACAGAACGTTCGAGGTCGATAAGTAGTTAGAATTATTGTCGGCATATGAATTATTCAACCTACTATTGATGTCTACAGAATTTGTGATGTTGTTTTTTTAGAATGTATATTCATTGGGAACAATCACAAGTGTCTAAGTGTTTTTTTTGCATGGAAAGATTGTCCTCAGTCTTGTTCTCTTGATGAATCTTACATAAGAAGATAAGATGCCTTGTTCGAGACTGGTGTACTGTAATTTGCTGGTATTACACAGATTTGAGGACCTAAAACTTTCCAACTCGGAGAGAATTTGTTATATTTATTTATATTTCATAATCCGCAAAGGTTGCCCATTACGTGAATACATGTGTAGTGCAGGTGCCAATTGTTTTAAACAAATGATTTAAAAGGTGCAGTTACAAGTGCAAGTGTAAAAATGAAACAAAAAAGAAAAAAGGTCAGTGTAAAAGATTAAGATAGTCGGCCAGGGCTGATGATTCAAGAGTCTCCTGTTCAATCAGCTTGTCAGGCAGTTTGTGTTTACGGATTCTGAGTGGGTGTCGAAGAATAGAAAAAAATGAGTTATGATCTTGGACAAGATAATAAGTAACAGAGTTCAATTCTATTATTTATTCTTTTATTGTATTTTATGGAGGTCACTCTTGAGCAAGTTCGCGAAGCTTTAGTTCTGGTGCAGCTTGGGAACGTCTATAGCCGTGCGTGATTCCATCGAGAGGTCGCCGCGTTTTTGGATCGACCAGACTTGAATCGACTTTATATCACTTTTGTTCAATAAACGACAAAGCAGTGTTGTGTCCTAAAGGGAAGAAAACTTAAGAAATGAGATCTGCTTGCACCGTACAAGGTTTTCAGCGCAATCGAGCGACACACTTTGAGATTATTTGACCACTCGCGTCCTTTCGCATCGTATCTTCCGGAACCCAGCACGTACATTGATTGGATGACACAAAATGCGCATATTATGACGGTGCTTTTTATGGTCTGGAAAAGTCTGGAAACTTTGTGCTTGTAGCTTAGTCGATTATCCATACTGTTCTTGGGCGTTTGAAAATGCGGGATTAATGTTGAAATTATTATTCGTAAGGCGTGGACAACTGATTTTTTGTATCCTTTTGGTTGCGGAATCGAAAATTAGGATCTGGAAAAAGTCTGGAGATAACTGAACGCATCCTAAATTTTGGTGTATTTAGAATTGTTCCTGCAACTTTTACAGACTTCTTCGCTGCTTCTTCGCTTGCTACTTTGTTGTAATTGCGTGTTACGTGGACGTTGTTTTAGTATAACGTTTGGGACCTTGCGTAGATTGATTGATGACGTTGTACATCACGTGACTAGGGAACGCGAGTGTAGTATCCTACGACCTTTCACCTACACATGCCGCCGTGGTCCTCTGCAACGGACAGGCGCTAGCCTGGGGTTACGGACAAAACGGAGCCCTGGGACTGGAGGAGCACGAAACACGCATCAAGCACACGTTCCCCGTGCCTATGGTCGATGACTTGCTGCGATCACAAGCAACCCAGGTAGCTTGTGGGCTGGATTTCACTTTGATTCTTACGAAGGAAGGCGAAGTTTTTTCGTGTGGCAGTGGAGCCTTGGGAAAACTAGGCCATGGAAACCAAGAAAACAAGTTGCTACCAACCAAGGTAAGTAGGTGAACAAGTTTAATAAATTACCCCTTGTGTTTCCAAGAAACTAGCTGATACGAACCAAGGTATGTAAGTGAACGAGCTTAATAAATTACTCCTTCAGTTTCCAAGAAAACGAGTTACTGCCAACCAAGGTAAGCAAGTGAACAAGTTTAATAAATTACCCCTTGTGTTTCCAAGAAAACAAGTTGCTGCCAACCTAGGTATGTAAGTGAACGAGCTTAATAAATTACCCCTTGTGTTTCCAAGAAAACAAGTTACTGCCAACCAAGGTAAGTGAGTGAACGAGCTTAATAAATTACCGCTTGTGTTTCCAAGAAAACAAGTTGCTGCCAACCTTGGTATGTAAGTGAGCGAGCTAAATAAATTACTTCTTGTGTTTCCAAGAAAACAAGTTACTGCCAACCAAGGTAAGTAAGTGAACGTATGATCTTGCCGATACCAGTTAAAACAAAACAACAAGAACGTTTCGGCCAAACAACATTTCTTACACCACTGTTTCTTGTTTTCTTCAACATATTTATTCTGTTTCAATTTCGCAAATATTGATAGAATCTAGAGCTCGAGCTTCGTGCATTCTTCCACCACAGCCATCGTACGAAATGTCAT
>JANSTR010150497.1:0-10915 GCA_025434805.1 Antipathozoanthus remengesaui | reverse complement strand
CCTCGGTTGATTTTATCATACGTTTTACCTACCCGCCGACGCAGTCTATAGTTTTTTTAAAAACTATTTACTTAGAAATAAGATAGATGTGCTCAGTTTGACTCATTCCGTTTTCACACCAAGATGAATTTCTGTCTCGATGAAAAACTCGTCTCTGAAGTGGTTTTTTGTCTCTAGTGTGAAGCATGCATGTTGATAGGATAGCACCCAACTAGCTGTAACAACAGTCATTGAATTTGTGGTGAGGCTTTTTGAGGTGAGGTCGATCGTGATAGCTATATGTCGCTGATACGGCCACCCTGTTGCACTCAGTATCAAACACAGGGTTTCCACGGTCATGAAAAGTCATGGAATTTAGGGGAAATTTCTGAGGTCATGGAACAGTCATGGAATTTTATATTTTCTGGGCCGTTACCTCTGCTGAATAATTTTTTTTAAATTTTGAGCGAAAGTGTATCGAGAAAACGGAAATGACACACGCGCGTCGCACGCATTTAGTCGTATTTGTTGGTTATGGAAAATGGATTCAGGCCATGGAAAAGTCATGGAAAAGTCATTAAATTTCATTTCTCAGTTTGAGTGGGAACCCTGAAAAAGTTTCGTTGTGTCAGAAATTCTATATTTGAACAGATACATGTATGTAACTACATGTTCCTGAAATAAAACACACAATTGGTTTCGGGTCTATTAAATTCTTACCAATTGTAGAACAGTTTAGGAGGAGCCAACCATGTAAGCACAGTTACAACAACCGTTGGTAAAAGATAAGGAAAACAAAATTGTATAACAAAAATAATAACACGTAGCGCTCGCGAAAACAAAAAAATCCAGTACAGATATAGTAGTAGAAGTATAGATTTATAAAGATTAAAAGAAGGAAAGTGCTTGTAGCGAGCAACACTAGCTACATAGCATACTCTACAGCAGAAATTACAAATCAAGATTACCCATATCTGCAAAAAGATGGCAGGTTTCATTTCACGCCTGTATTTGTATGGAAGAGCTCATTGTTATTTAAAGCTGCTGCTGCAGAATCTGTGAATCAGACCATCAGTTCAACAAATCCTAACTTCTGCACCAAAGTGAAATATAACATATATATGATGCTATTGCACGTTTCGATTTGGCACAGTTACCGTTATAAATAGATTTTCAGATTTTGGGAAGCATCTTACATTGAAACAATATACAAGTACCTCCGGTGTTACAATAATTATGCAGTTAAATGAGTTAATGTATTCTGATGTAGAATTACCCAGATGTCCCTGGGTCGGTCAGTTAGTCAGTCGGTTCTGCCATGTTGGATTAAAGCTGCGATTCTTTTACTTGTTCTGCTGTCTTTATGTGGCTAAAGACACCATACTGCAACATCCGGTATGCGCGACATTAGCACAATAGCGTTGGAACCGGCCGGATGCAAACACTAAATGGGGCTAACAGCTTTAACATTTTCACTGGCAGAGACTGTTGCGGATGCTGATGAAACACTTGGTGAGATGTTTTTGGAAGAAATTCAACCAACAGAAGAGGAACTTGTGGTAAGTTTAGCACTTGTAAGGTGAGGTGTGTAGACGGAACAAATGTGACACAAGGGGCGCGTTTGTAACAACAAATGGTCACAGAAGTGACAAAGGACGAAAACGTTGGGGTTGCTTGGAGGCATTTCTTTCCCCTTTCCTTCTCCTTCTCCTCTCACCCCTTTGAGCAGTTGATCACAATGTAACAAAGGGCACGTTTATAACAGGAATTGATCACAATATAACAAAGGGCACGTTTATAACAGGAATTGGTCATAACTGTTACAAAGGGCACGTTAATAACAACAACAAATGTGACAAAGAGCATATTAGTCTCGGTTGCAGCTGCCTTATTTCCTAAGCTACAGGCTCCCTCCCTCAGAAATCGAGCTCGTTTCCCAAGGAGGGAACCTGGTGCGCAGAAAATAAGGTGGTTGCATTGGAGGCTAAGAGCACATTGGTAACAAGAGTTTCAACTAAGAATTTAGATTTTGTGTGCAGTCTACTTTCAGTAACATGGCGAACAGAATTATTGAATTGAGCAACAAAAAGTTAAGTATGCAAACTGATGATTGGCGAATATTTAAATATCAGATCTCCTGGTCTTTTGCTTCTTATTAAATTTATTTTTCGTGTTCTTTTTTGACAGGCAGCCATTCGAAGGGCCACAATAAAGAGAAGTTTTACCCCTGTCTTCATGGGCTCAGCACTGAAAAACAAAGGAGTTCAGGTTTGTTGGTTATTTATGTAATAATGTGAAAGTGAAAGTATTGAATGACAATTAATGTGCATGTATCTCTAAGGTAGGACATAACGCAATCAGATTGAAACCTGTGGTTTAAAGATTTAAACTTCGATTTTGTGCACCATACATGTATTTATGTCGATTAATTTTGTCTCCATTGTTAATATGTTATCTTGATTAAACGTTATTGATAGTAAATCGATATTATTATCATTACATACAAAAGTCGAATGAAAAAGCAAAGCAACAACTTGCCTTATTTGGTCTCTGTTCTTTATGTGATCAGCGACAAGTAATATATTAAACAGGCTGTGTCACGCTTGAAAACACTAAGTTCTACCCCAATTTGAAATCAAGTTTATTGGAGAATTGTGATGATCGGCTCACGACAATTTGTTTTCAATCTGGAGCATCATTGTGTATTTGGCCATCCCTTCAAAGAGGAGAAGTAGCTGAATCTTTCTTGCTCGAGATTGAAGACGAAATCTTTAGTCCGGCAATTATCTCAATTCCCCACTCAATTTGATTTCGGATTTGGTGATTTGGATAACTACTGTAGAACTTAGTGTCCTGGCAAGCGTGGCACAGCCCCTTTATTAAGCATGGGAGACTTGCTACAAGATTAACAGAAGATGCAAACCAAATCATTTACATGTATGCGTTTGGACCTGTTTACAAAATATCATAAGACGCAAAGTCAATATTGTATTCTTACTGTGATCTTTTGCGCACTATGTGACTGAAATACTTTTTTTCTCGTATTGATCAGCAATAAACGACTTGCTTTAAAGGCATGCAGATTTCTACATCTATACATGTATCATATAGTATGTTTAAAAAAGAGGTTTGTGGCGCCTTGGCGTTCAAACCAAAGGAAGAGTTCAATCCACCCAGTGCAGACGTGATACAATTACTTTGTATACAGTCCGAGTAGATATCGTTTCTAAATGAAGACTTTATCTGGGAGGTTTTCTTTACATTAACACTAATCTTTGTCCTAACTATTTTATTTGTGAAGATTTTGTTGGATGGTGTATTGGATTACCTTCCCAACCCAACAGAGCTGGAGTCATTTGCCTTAGATGCAGAGGAGTAAGTTACTAAGTAGTACTTATAAGAGTGATTTATACCCAGCCTAGACAAAGCTTCTTTTTCTCTTTGAGAATGATAAAAAGTAACCTCTTACAGCAGATACATTGCTTTCGAACATTCCGACAAGACAACTCACCGAAGTTGTAGAAGGTAAATTGCCTGTTGTAACCTTCATTTGCTATATAAAATAGCAAAAGGGTTGACAAAGCAATTTTCTGCGTCGATATATAATACTCCCGAATACTGTTACAGCGGCAAACTATGAAACAACTGATTGACTAGCTTGTGAAACCGACTCATGGTCATATTGAGTATTATTTATCAGTCGTTGTAATGTTACCTCATGCTAATTTTCATGGGTATATTGAGTATTATTTATCAGTCGTTGTAATGTTACCTCATGCTAATTTTCATGGTCATATTGAGTATTATTTATCAGCTCGTGTTGCTTCTACAGCCAAAGTAAGAAGATATTAATGGACAGTTCACGGGATGGAACGAACCCATTTGTTGGATTAGCTTTTAAACTGGAGGTTAGTGGATCGTACATGTAGTTTGTGCCATTCGAAAATGACACCATCTGTTTTTATTGTAATGATAAAATGATTTGATAACTGAAGGTTAGTTTGTTTTCAAGAACTGCGTGATGTTGCCTCCTTCTACAGGGATAGAACTTACAATTTTGTGTTACTAGGCAGTCGGTGCTGGTATACTAGTCCACCCAAATGTTTACTACACGAGGTTAAACTGCGCTCACAGCGCATAATAATCAACTTTGGTTGCTTTGGGAAGCCATGTGAAAGTCCACTGTCAGCGGGACCTTTCTTCCAATTTCTTGGAATGAGCTTGGTTTTTGATGCCTTTATAATGTCGTTTTGTCAGTCATTCTATATTATGCCTATAAATGTTTACTGGACACTCGGTACTAGTTTATGAAGAAGTTTATTAGTCCTTGAGCGTTTTTACTAGTGTTCAGACTAGCCGACTACTGCCAACATTTAACCTTGTTTCTATAGTAAAATGTTTTATGCTGAAGTGTGATTTCGCAATGAGCATACAACCACTTCATTTCCTTCTATTCCCACCCCATTTCCAAAGTGCTACAATAAGCCTGGCAATTGGCATTTGACAGCCTTGTTATAATCATGTATACCGGCGTTTTTGTAATACAATTTAAACAGTTATTTTAAGAAACCTGCACATTTTCAGGCGGGCAAGTATGGTCAGCTGACGTACCTCAGAATCTACCAGGGCTGTCTGAAACGAGGAGGGTTCATTGTGAACACCAGAACTGGCAAGAGGGTGAAAGTTCCGAGGATCGTCAGAATGCACTCGGATCAAATGGAAGTAAGTGGAGCCCAGAAACACGGTTATTAGCACCATATTGTATGAATCAATGAATAGCTCAACTTTGTCCATATGCATGCCTCATCCCTTGTCCATATCGCTGTATTAAACGTTGCAATATGGTATGGATGGCATTTGGAACGGATTACAGCTGGAAGTATGAAAGTATATTGATCTGTTAAATAAATAGCCTTGGAAGATATACTTTGAATAGAAATGAAAGAAACAAAGTCTTTGAAAGCAGCTGTTCTGAATGGAATCGCCATGAGACTGTCCCTTTTATTAGGATTTAATCTTGAACTGAACAGGATTGGCTTCATCGTCACAAGGATTGGCCCATATAGGAAACTTGGAATTAATACAGTACCCCTCCAGCGCAACCTTACTACGCATGTGCGTCACTGGACTCGCACGCGCAAAATAACTTAAAACTTTACGCGGGAGCCACTTTGGTGCGCATTTTCGAATTCTTACTGTTCCTGTGTTCAGTGTAGCTCGAGCTTTTGATACGCTTAAAATAGAGCACTGACAGATTGAGGGGCTTGCAGTTGCAATGATGCAAGCGTTAAAGTTGACGGAATTATCACTCCAAGATTTATGTAAAGCGGAGCACTATCAGGGGAGGGGAAGGGTGGTAAAAGGTGCACTTTCCAGCTCTTCATACACGAGTCCCTACTTGGGAAGATTTGGGCAATTTTATCACATAACATTACATGAATTCATTATATTTACCTTCACCTTTGTGCAAGTGCCATTAATTGTGTACTCGAGCGAAATGTCCATCAACTGCAAGTCCAAATCCTTTTTGTTTGAGTATTGTATCTACCTTCAACAGGATATCCAGGAAGCTCGTTCTGGCGACATTTGTGCTTTGTTTGGCATCGAGTGTGCATCCGGAGACACTTTCACGGTGGATGGAGCCTCTCCTATTTCCATGGTAACTGGTCCTTGTGGTATTGTGGTATTTTCAGTTAGAAATGAAACTGATGAAGTATTACTATTTATTATATAGCTGATTGATTTCGCGCGCTGTGATTGGTCAATTTCAGGTCCGTAATATGCCTTACGGACCTCTAGCTCTCGAGCACCCGTCATTTATTTTATTTTTTAACGAAGCCATATAATAAATATCTTATTAGCCTCGTTTGCTCGGTCCGTACGGTACGTTATGGATCCTCATTTTTTTCCTTCCTGATTGTTATAAAACTCGATTCATAACTTACCGCACGGACCTCGCACTCGACTAATTAACAATTAGAATATGAGCTCGCAATTTCTATCGACTGAACTATTAAATTGCTGATAGAAATTGAGAGCGAATATTCTAATTGTTTTAGTAGAAATCTCCAGACATGAAACAAACCATTATATGAAAATGTAAAATTTAAACTTGTGTAAAAAAGTCTGTTGAGTTTCAGTTTGTGTTTTTTTTTCGTGCGCACGGGAGACTCGCGCTCACAAGCAAAACAAAGTTTGGTTATTCAAGTTTTAAAACATTGTGCTCACCATATTTTGTGACGCTTTTGGGATTTTTTGGAACGGATTTGAATAGGAGACTTTCAAACATCATTACAATGGGAAACCGACTCCATTTTAGATGTGAGAGAGGAACGTGTCACGGAGGGGGTCTATTGCCTGATAGACCATGAGTAAGATAGCCAATCAAATTGAAGCATTTGCATTAGATAGTGAGTAGATTTCTACTAATGACTATTACCCTGGGTAAAACAAGGGCAAAACAAGCTAGATATATGAGAAAAGAAATATACAGCTCGGCGAAAGGAAAGACGCTTGTTTACCTCTGGTGGCAAACCATGAGAGTCTTGTTTCTGTGCAAAAATGTGTACAAGCGTCTTTGGCTTTTTTTGCCAAACCAGTTTTTTCACTTGTGCAGAAATTTGATCATTCTCACCTCGTGGGACAATATACTAAACCGGAAACTTGTGACGATATGAAAATGTCAATGGTGTTTGTTTATTTTGCTCATACAAGTCGATCTGCCAGATGAGAGAAAATGAGAAATCCAGCTATGAACAAAATCAGCTGTTTAGAGTCCCCACAGTTACTGTAATGTCTGCAACGAAAACATTCAAGTAAAACAAGCTGGAAAATATAGTTGTTCTGGTCGTAAGTTGGAGACTTACTCAGTGACTTTTCAAACCCAGTGCCGAGTGGGACATCTTTTCTCTCGAGACAAGAATGTCCAAAGCGCTCTTTCTTATTGTTTGTTGAGAGATGAGATATCTTAGTAGTATCTTGACAAAACATGTGTTGTAGCCTCTGCTAAAACGTGTTCATCAATCATTTCACTGACAATCATGCATTAATATTTGAGATTTTCACTCGTACTTATTTTGTGACAGGAATAGAACTCTTTTGGAACATTATACCATACAACCAGACGTGCCCTGACTAAACTGGTTTGTTCCATGTGACTGATTTTGACCAATTGAAGGCCTGTAAAAAACAGTTTTTTATTATTTACAACCAATCAGCGATCAGGTACAGATTCTGTACCTGTACCTGATCGCTGATTGGTTATAAATAATCAAAAACTGTTTTTTGATTAATCTGTACCTGAGGAAATGAGAATCCCATGGTTTGCCACCAGAGGCTTCTCGCAATCGGCATACAACCTCACACTTTGCTGTTTATTTTGATATAAATGCAATCGACTTGAGCGAGTATTGCCTCTGGTACCCAGGGTAAATCATTATCATCCGTGCTTTTTAAAACAGCTGCGGTGGTTGGTCTTTGCAATAATCACTTGATATTCAATCATGCCCAGGCTTAGTGAAGTTAAAAGATTCCAGGCAGTGTTAGTAGTCTGTCACCATCTGTCTTCAAAATGTGATTATTGTGAAGAGTGTTTGAACATATTGATATGAAATTTGCGATATTTAATACATTTATTAAATGCATCACAACCCAGCAGACCAAATTTGATAACTAGCCAATCAAACTTCAGAATGTGTGAGTTTTGTTCACTGGATAAACTTGTCCAACATTTTATCAACTGGTCCCTGGTAATTGACCATAACAAAAAAGACGGCAACTGGTACGTTTACCCAGAACTCTTAGTGCGAGAAAAACACAAAAACTTTCATTAAAAACGTACAGAAAGGATCTAAAAATGTCAAACGTATTATACACAATGTTGTTAGTGCATGGACTCCTTTCCTAAACAATGGTCTGACTTCCACTTTCAGCTATTCAGTGAGTTAGGTGTGCAAGGCATTGCACATGGTCAAATGTACAGCCAGATGGAATAACTGAATAATTTTTTCTAGGGTGATGCGATCGTGGGTTTATTATTTGGCTCCAGTGCTTCTTTCAATTTTTTAGTTTCCAGACTATCAATAACTATGTCATTTATTAACTTATATCAAACAGCGGCCAGCAGGTTCTGCAAGTGCTGCCATGGCAATGCAAATGCAGCGATCTTCTGGTGTACATCCTTATTCTGCGGGGGTCCCCAGAGTAGGAATTGTTTCAGGAGCGGCAGCAGCACTGGAACGTGCTCGTGGAAGACCAGACTCAAAGTCAAGAAGCAAGAGGTAAGTTAGAACCATGGGGTTTCAGAGATAGGAGATGGAAAGTGAAAAGTAGAAGTTGGAACTTTACAATATTCAGACAAGGGCCAAGATCCTATCTAACTGATGTCTGGGCAGCTGTGGTAGAAATAGACATAAGAAATGTGCCTAGTAAACATCACCAATATAAATTTTAGGTTAGAGAGGGGGGAATCAACAGAAAATGAAGTCCATTGGCTGTTTTTGATCGATTATCAAGAAAAGTATCAAGTAGTGGTAATATCATGATGTAATTATTTATAAATAGTTTTAAATTTAATATGCTCTACAAATACCCTACTGTTAACCTTTCAGTTCACTAGAGTAGTATGAAATAATTTCATGACAACACACCATTTTTACTGCTCTATATCATACACACTCAATTTAGAGTTTTACAAAATAATTATTTAAGCCTGGCCAATGTAACATGCTATCTGATTGGTGGGTGGAAAAAGTAGTGCATACTGTACCTACCTCATCTTGAGTCATTATGTAAAGGCTGCTTGTGACAAAGACTGTGATCTAAACATGCCAAGAAGTGGGAGAAACATTGCTTTTCCTCTTGTTCCTCTGGAATGTGTGCCTCATTCTCCACGTCTTCCGACATGTTTATATTACCAGTCACTCCTGTAAGTAATGATAACCAAACGGCACTAACCCCAACACCTGACTGTAGAAACTTATAATTTATACTTTCAAGTGTATTTAGGCACATGTGAGATTGCATTTGATCCTAACACTAATTTGCAACATTTACTATTTTAGTCATTTTCATCTAAGATACTGTACCTTTGAACTGTAAACTTTGTATCGGGGCCATGCAAAGTTTGACAAGATTAAGTGCGAGGACATAAATATTTAGCAACTAAATGAACAATTCTTTTTTTAGAAAAAAGAAGATGGCTGACAAGATTTTACCTCAAAGAGTAAGTACAGAGTAATGTCTTTAATTAAAAAGCAGAATAGAGGTGGAGGCTTAAGCTTAAGCTTAATTAATTTCACACTTCATGGAAGAGTGAAGTAAGACTTGTTTATATGCATTTTGTAAATACAGTCTGTGACATCACATTTCACAAGAATCATTCAGTTTGTGAGGTTTACAAAGGGTAAGGTTGCACCGAGAGCAAGGCATTATTTTATGCGTAGTCAATAGAAACAATGAGCTGTACATACAGAACAGCAAGTGAGATGGTTCCTTCAGACAACAAAATTTTTTAGATAATTAAACACTTGTTCTTTAAACAATCATGTGATAATAAACTGTGTGATAATAAACAATCATGTGATAATAAACAGTCATGTGATAATAAACAATCATGTGATAATAAACCATCATGTGACTGTTACTTGACTTACATGTATGTAACCACTAGTAAACACTTAAAATGTGACATACTTTCCTAATTGCAAATAACAAAACTATCCACTGGCAATTTGTTTGCAAGTAATTTGCACCATGTATAGTAAGCCATGGAAATCTGTGGTTAATAAAACTGTGATCATTTTTGAAAACAGAAAAACTTTGTTCTGGCTGATCACTTCTGAATAATATTGAAAAATATTGCACATGAACAACCCAGCCTTAACAAACAAGTATAATGTTTTATCACCAGCCTGTATCCCTCAGGGATTATAAATGCAAACCAACTGCTTAAGCTTGTTGTATATTATAATTAGATCATACTGAAAATGACTTTTATTTTATTAAGAACCACAATTATGTCAACAAATATTAAGTAATTGGTACTAATTTAAAGTCCAAACTTGTGTGCTTGTTTTGTGTAACTCCTTAGGTGAGAGATCTGGTACCTGAATCACAAGCCTACATGGATTTACTTGCATTTGAGCGCAAGCTAGATGCAACAATTATGAGAAAGAGGCTTGATATTCAAGAGGCACTTAAGCGGCCAATGAAGGTTTGTGAATGTCAGTGATCCATCTACCTGTGTATGCCTTGTTTCAGACATCTCATAAATTTCCTAAGAGAGCACAAAATAATGTTGTCCAAGATGGATCCCTTTGGATGCACAAAGTTATGTTCTCTCTATTACGATAGTGACCTGATGACTTTTCTTCTTTATTTATGAAAAACTTCAAATAGCCACATGTACTGGGTATGGGACTCACATTTAAGTGTGCAGAACAGGACTCACTACTCCTAGTAGTCCAGTCCCAGGACTCACTACTGCCTGTTTCTACATAGATCAGTGAATGTTGAATACAAAGTACTTTTATTATATGGCTGATTGGTTTCATGTGCTGTGATGGGTCAATTTCAGGTCTGTAAGTTGCTAAAGAGACCTCTACCTCTGAAGCGGCCATCGTTTACAATTACGTTTGTTTACACTTTTCATCAAATCCATAATTTATAATAAACATCTTATTAACCTCGTTTGCTCGGTCCGTACAGTAAGTTATGGATTCTTGTTTTTTCCTTCACTATTTTTACAGCCTGCATACTTTGCACTTGGGCCATAAAAGGAAAGAAAAACTTGGTCCATAACTTACCATACGGACCTCACGCTTGGCTAATAAGCAGTATTTATTATATGGCCGATGAATTTCGCGCGCTCGGATTGGTTAAATCGAGGTCCATAAGTTCTGGTATTCGGCCCTGCGTATTCGGCCCTCCGTATTGG
>JANSTR010150496.1:0-18510 GCA_025434805.1 Antipathozoanthus remengesaui | reverse complement strand
CTAATACTAATACTAATACTAACACAAATGCTAATACTAACACTAATACTAATACTAATACTAATACTAACACAAATGCTAATACTAACACTAATACTAATACTAATACTAACACTAATGCTAATACTAATACTAATACTAATACCAATACCAATACTAATACTAACACTAATACTAATACTAATACTAATACTAACACTAATACTAATTCTGATACTAATACTGGTACTGATGCTGATTCTGATGCTGATGCTGATACTAATATTTATACTATTACTAATACTAACACTAATACTAATACTAATACTGATACTGATTCTGATGCTGATGCTGATACTAATACTAATATTTGTACTATTACTAATACTAATACTAATACCAATACCAATATCAATACTAATACTGATACTGATACTAATACTGATGCTGATGCTGATACTAATACTAATATTTATGTTATTACTAATACTAATACTAATACTAACACTAATACTGGTACTAATAATAATACTAATACTGGTACTAATACTAATACTATTACTAATGCTAATACTGATACTGATAGTAGATACTATTAGTATTACTTAATACTAATGCTAATGCTAATGCTAATGCTAATACTAATGCTAATGCTAATGCTAATGCTAATACTAATAATAATAATACTGGTATTCATTTACAGATTTCCAAAGCCATAACAGGTGTTACGAATGCTACATACTAAATTAGAAACGTAAAGTATTCCTACAAAAAAGTAGGATGCCTTGATACTCGTGATTCATCGATCAGAAACGATGAAATTATTTTCGTTTTTGAAAAGGTTCTGGATGTACTTATTAGTGATCAGTTTTCGTTTACCATTAAATATTTTAGTTTGGATTTGGAGTCATTTGTTCAGCTAAGATCACATAGTTAATGATCGACTTCAATCCCAATCGCTGCCCTGAGCCGAATTACTGGAGTTCTATATTTTGCTGTTGGGAGACTTGAGTTTACAGACTGCTCTTCACAGGTGCATTGGCAGCGACGCAATTTACAATTTGTTTTGAGGCGAATCCACCCCCCCCCCCTGGGGCCCCTGCGACCAGCAACAGACTGCAACAACGAGCTAAAACCCAACTTCTGTCGAGAATTGCATAGGTTGTTTTAAGTGTTCCGATAAAAGATGGAGAGACCAAAACGAACGGCTTAACGTCCCTGTCCGCGGACGGTATGGCGAAAGGTCATACAAGCTTAAATCTCGACCAGGCCTGGAATTGAACCCGGGACCTCCTGGTTGGCAGTCAGAGATCTTACCAACTGTGCTAACCTCGCACACGCACTGAGGATATTGAACTGAACCCAGAACCTCCTGGTTGGCAGTCAGAGATCTTACCAACTGCGCTAACCTCGCACTGAGCATATTGAACTGAAGCCGGGACCCCCTGGTTGGCAGTCAGAGATCTTACCAGCTGCGCTAACCTGGTACAGAAATACTATTAGTAGGATCCTCAAAAAATTTACTCCTGTAAATGTCCCATGTAGAACACTCAAAGACGAAATGATATTCACTTTTACCTTTATTATGATTCAAGGTGAATATATCCCGTGTTGTTCTGATACTATAACGCTGTTTACACAAGCAAGTTGCTTAGACGTAATCTTCTCGAGCCTGCCTGCAAAATTTCTGATGGAGAAAAGTGCTTGGTCCTCTTAGTAATATTGTAAGCGCTTTAATAGGCCCCCAGGAAGCTTTATTAATTTTCGAACCTTCTCTTGGGGGTCCTGTTGGCGAGGGGGATTATTAGAAAGAGTGGGGTTATTGGGAAACTGCGCGGACAAACAAAAGTTAAGGTAATTGAGTCAATATCTGACCTGGCTTCCATGACAACGGCGCTGTTTCTTTACTTGGCGGGAAAACCAGCAAATGCAGGCTTCCAATACAAGAATATTTTGTACCGGAGAAATGCTGAATAAAAATATGCAACTGAAATGAGAAACATTTTTATAAGCTTAAAACAACATGAAGACCGAAGTTCGAAGGTATGAAGAACAAGAAAATAATCAGTTTCCAACACCGTATTCTGACTTCTGATTTAGTTATTAGTTTGGAAGGGGGAGGGGGAAGGCGTTATTAGAGAGGGGACTTTATTAAAACTTGGAGCTTCTAAGGTGGCCATGGATTGTTAAAGATAGGTCTTAGGGACAGCTTAATAGAGCGTTTGCACTACTTAGATTTTAAAGACGCAAAAAGACCAGTTCTTTATACTATTTTTCAGAAAAATACATAGGATAGTTATCTTTCAGGTTTTTTACGACATTTATTCTTGATTTCCAGTTTCAGATATCTTATCCATTATAATAACTCTACAAAGGAAGTACTTTTGGTTAAATGATGCTTATGTTCTTTAAATTTTCAAGGCTCGTTTTTTAGAATTGTGGTTGTTTTCACTGCAATTAAATGATAAACCCAGTAGAAGTGGAGGTGGCAGTCTTTCAGCCTTGAGATTTGCAAACCAAATTTCGCATGAATAGGTTTGCAACCCATTTGCTGTTCCAAGGATCTTCTTAACTAAGGAATCCCATTTAGTTTGCTAATTAAATGTACAAATTTCAAGCTTGTACTATATTTAAAAAATATTTGTATGTTCATTTATATGAATTAAATTAGTACCAAAAACTGCTTGAAAATCAATTTATGTAAACATGTTAAAATTCAAATCGGCAACTGCAAATGGAAAAGTGAACTGAAAAATATCGGTGCTTTCATTTATCCTAATAACTGCCTGACATAAACATCGCCATAGTGTATTTGCTTCTGACAAATTGAGACACGATTTGCTGTAAATACTAGGAAGAAAGATATTACTTGGAATAGACCTCCAAATCATTTCTTGATCTGAAAATATTTTGTTTAATGAACAAGAAATATGGTGAAGGCGGGGGAATGGAACGGAACTTCCAGTACATTCGTTAAGCTGGTGCACCTTGTTCAAGGCTAGTTTGTTTTATATAATATATATTCAACATGTCAGAAAGCTTAAGATTAAAACATGCAGAACAATGCTGAATGCAATTATTGATATTTTAATAAATATTTATCAAATTTAAGGACCTTCGACCTGCACATGGATTGTAACAGACAAAAATAGGCGTTATTTCGGTTCGTTAATTTTACACTTCTGTAATTCTAATTACACAGTATTAAATTGAAATGAACCTTCTGTTTGATTAGTTTGTTTGTCGCGGATTTGCAGTTATGATTTTGGTAGTCTTATATATAGTAATCATACAGCAATATATCGTTGCAGCTTCCACAAATATTTCATTTAAGCGGTTGGGGTTTTTCCCGACTAACCGCAAGGAAATCAGCATTGAAACCCCCCGAGTCTCGGTCTTTTAAAAAAGCTCGTCTTGATGAATAACAAATACATGTCGGTACTGGAGAGTATTGTTTGCTATTTAATAAACCGTCAACACACATAACAGAAGCGGTGGCGACAAAGGTTTATACCGCTTATTTTAATAATGGGACAAAAAACACGGGTCTCATTTGATATGAAGTCCACAAATAGCTCTAGCATTTACTAAAGCAAACAATGGAACTACAATAAAAATTGTGGCACATCTTAAATACCTTGTAAAACAAACGAGCATCCGTCAAACCGCGCACCCTGTTAAATGACAAACAAACATTATATTTAAGATTCACTTAACTTAACGTACTGCTGTAAACATTATAATATCAAGAATAACTTCCTACAATCACGCTGAGAGCAGTGGTCTTTTTAATTCGCAACCCGTTGAGTTGAATTCAAAAATATATTACTCTATCTTGTAATTAATTTCAAGGTTCGCTTTTTAATTACCGCCAGGAGATGTGGGTTTTTCAAATTAAAGTGAGTAGGCCATGAAAGAACTGCTATTTATTTTTGTGCCAACAAAGTAAATATTTTCTTTTACTCTTTCGCCGACAAATGAGTTTAGCAAAGAATGGGTTTTGAAAATTCGCCGTATAATCGACTCAGTTGGTTTTAAGCAATATCATACAGGATGGATTATCTGTAAGATTTTCTGGTCACTTGACAAAGGAAAGAACCGAGTTTTAAAAAGGCGGAGAGTGAAGAAGTGGCTGAATAGCTGCATAGAGTTTAATTACAGAGGTCCCTCGCCGAAACAATTTAACACAATACCGTAGGCGGCTTTCGCTGCATTTCACAGTCGGCGTCCCTTGAAGGAGTTTGGTTGATCCAAACACCCAAAACAGCCTCAGACAACACAACCAGATGCGCCGCTGCGATTTGCCTTGTTTTATTGTTCCGCCGAAAGGATTTTATTATGACTTTCTTTTTTAATTAAGGGAAGTTTCCAGCGATAGCGGTCCTTGTCGACTTCCATCTTGTTTGATTTGTCCTTCGGCGCGAGTTATCTGAGAGGAGTTAGCTCTTGTCATACGCTCTTTGCGACTGATTGTGTGCTGAATATAGATAACAGTTTGTGGCTTTTTGACCTCTGCTCTCTGATTTGTTCCTTTCTACTTTCCCTCTGAGCGAGCTTGGTTGGAGCACATACCATTCCTTTGTGTAAGTGCAACACATAACGTGACTCAAGTTGTTGTCTAAAACACTTCGCAAACAAACAAACTTTTCATCTGCTGTCTTCTTTTGCATGTCTGAATTGTGACGAGAAAGAATAAGGTTTAAAGAGGTGTTGTTTTCAAAACCTAACGGTTCCTTGTTATAGTAGACGGACTCTGTTAATTTCAAAATTACTTTATAAACATGGACTCTCAGACAAGAAGTATGGAAGTAATACCTTTTTTGAATACTCAAATGCACATACACGTGTTTGGACACACGATCTGATAAAATATTTTGTTTATGGTTCATTCTCCAATTCTGTTCTCTCCATTCTGTTTCTACGCTTGTCTTATTGCAGCTCTGCGACACAAATTTACAAATATTCTTCATTTAATTATTTCCACTATCTGAAACGAAACGACCCAGGAAAACATGTGATGTACATAAAACTTTCAGACCACTCGAACCAATTGTGGCCAATTGGCAAAACATTTCATTTAAACTGAATTCCAATTTGAGTTGGACGGTACTTTTCATTGAAAATACTTGCATTAACATTCTGAAAAACCGGATTTCGTTTCGGTTATCTTCTTGTTCTTTGACAGTTCAAATTTTCTTGGTGTTCCTTGTTTGACAGATACTTAAATACAGTGAAAATGTTAAACATTACCTAACATCTATCACATCTACTAACACAAACTGTCGCAAAATAATCTTGATTTTACCGTCTTCATTACTATTGTATTTCATTGTGAACGTAAAACACTCAGGTATGCGGAAAAAACTCTCAGTCCAATGATATTTTATGATCAGCCATAAAGGTTTGTATTTCTTGTCCATGGACCTTATATAGTGGCAAAGTAGTGAACACCCTCGTTATTTTTAAAACTCTAATATGTTTTAAGTTGAACAGCTTTTTGGGTTGTCAGTTGAATATTCCAAGGACATCTGATTGGCTGTTTTAAACGTATTTAAACTGTTTTGGTCAAGGCTTTGAAATTAGAAACTTTGAGATACCAAGATTCGCATTGTGAATCTGCTTTTTTTTTATTTTGCGAAACTTACTATTCAATCTGCTCATAATATCATCGTAATTTGCTGATCTATAAAAGAGTTAGATAGTACGGCCGTTACTTCTGCTTGCTAATACAGAAAGTTCTCGATGCGCTCATAAACACCCAAATCTTGGTCAATTACTTCTTCTAATTGGCCCAATACAACAAACCCATCGCAGTTCACCATTGATAGACAGCTCAGCTGTAAAAAGCGTGATTAAAAGGCCGCGAGAATATGGTTTTGTTGCTATTTCTTACAAAAACAAATCGTTTTATTACTCATCTGGCCATTTCGAGCAAATGAAAAGATCATGCGCAAAACTGTGGCAAAATTTTTACACTGATCTGTTGTTATCGATTCGAATTGCTTAGAGTTTGCAACGGATTGCTATTAGTTTAATCAGAACTTGAAAAAAGAAAAAAGGAATAGTAATTGCGCTCTCATTAAATGAACTCAAACGAAAATCTCTGTCGGCTTTCATGAACCGGCTGCAATCATAAACTCCTTTGTTCTTATGACGCATGCGTATAAATTAGCTTTGATTTGCTTGTCATATTTCACGGTAGGAGGCAAAAAAGAATCAAGTATAGCTTATGGAACTGAAATTTAGCCAGCGCTTAATTGGAGTATATTTTAACTGGAATACAAATAATTTGGATGCCAACCATTAGAAGTAAACCTACTTTATCTTGGGCATTCGTTGAAATATGTTTCCTGTCCGTGAGCGGTCGATATCTACCTAACAATTAATGTAATGACTCAGGTCTCTATAATATTTCTCAAAGGAAAACACTTAAAGCTTAACAAATACGATAGGGAAAAAAGGAACGCTGATTTTGTTTAAAAATGGTGTGGTTTTGGTTTGTTTACTTTTTATGGAGTAAGAACTTGAGGCACTTTCATTTAATAGTTGCCTTAATTTCGTCAATTTACAAAGTTTTCTTCAAAATATACATTATAGCAAAGTGTCATAAACAACCTCTAAAAAGTGATCACAGCTACAGACACATTATACAAAATTACTTTGTTGAAAATTACCCGATACGTGTGGCCTGTTTAATTTTGCTCCAATAAATGTTTCAAAGAAAATTGGAACATTTCGCGTACAATTTGCGACTTGTTACTTTCCTTTCAACAGTGGGCGGCCGCAATTTTGTCGTTTGGGGCAACTTATAAAACTAATCAAAATTAAATTGAGAAAAGTCTGCCAAACAAAAAGAATTTACTAATAACAACTCGTAAAGACACCTCAATAAGGCCGCACTCAGTCGCTTCCCAACAATAGTGTAATAACAATTTTCCCACCATTTCTTCCGCTGCCGCTGAGTTTTCTCTTTGAAAAACCCGTACCCACGGGCAACAGCATCAGAAGTGCTTTCTTCCAAAGAGTTCGAATGTAATATCGTAGTAGTAATGAAGAAGGCCAAGATTCATTAGCCAGTGTTGGATTCAACAACACACACACTGAACTAGCACGTGTTCAGAAGCAAGTTTTCTTTTCACATACAGTTATTAAAACTTGCAGGCGGAAGAACATCAAAGGTTGAACCGCTATGCTCAACTTTCAAAACCCTTGCATTGTTCGAAACTATACCGCTTATTTTCTTCTGCTTGCTGGCTCGTTCTTCAAATCCTCCAGCGAATAAGAAGTTGAGTTTCTCAGGAGATTTGTTCACGTTTAACTGAATTGTTTCACATTCTAAAATGAACGGAATCCTTGTAAACATTTTCTGTTATTTGGCTGGATTCAACCAAGGGAGCTGCACAAATGAGAACTTTATTAAGTTTATGAAGGGGTCGAGTGCCCCGGAGGAGGCATTACAAAGCATTGCCGCACCCAGCCAAATCACGTCATACTTTGCTTTTAATGATAAATACGATGACTAATCAAAGTTGCTGTAAACCTCATACATGCGTCTCAGCCCGTACCGCTTGGGGAACGAACAATCACTTGTCATATTAACGCTGTATTTTCTTGTGAAGTTGAAACTCTAATAAATAAGAAAATGGATTGTCATCGTGATAAAAGTGTAAAATGGACAAATAAAATGAGATATGTACTTGCAATCGATAGTTAACCTGGGCAGTAGTAGTAATAGATATATAGGTTTACAGAACACAGACACAAGTGGGGGAGCTCAAATAAACAATATTCTATTATTCTTTATAAATTAATAGAAAGCTTTTTATATTACTATCTCTCACAAATCCCGAATTGTCGTCTCCAATTCTTTTGGTTATTAATATTGCTCTCAAGTCTCCTTGATTAATAAATTCTTTAAAAAGTGGTCGTTATAATTATTTCCGTATAAAAAGTGTCCCTTCTTTTGTAATATATGATAATTACAAGTAATAATTACTATTCGAAGTACAACTGAACTTGAAAATCTTTCTTCTTCACACTGCTAACAATCGCACACAGCTTGAATTGCGGTTCACTATCATTTCAACCTAACGGTTTGGATTTAAGTGAACATTGCACTTCGCACATTATAATTTCCTTTTATTATGCCAAGCCTATTTATACAGTTAATTGGGCGAGTGAATGCAGAAAATGGGGGTACAAACTAAAAACAGATCAAAATGTTATTATTTATTGGTCTGATTTTGTTTCTTAATGAACACACTTAGTCTTTCTGGAGTCAGCGAGTTCGGCGTATTTCATTTGAATGCATTTTTTTCCAAGAATAGAAAAGATCAATTTCTTTTTCTAAATTTGGAGTCTTTGGCTGTGTTGGGAGCCACTTACTAAGCGGGTTTGCGCGGCCAACATTTGCATTTTTAGTGAGCAAATAGTTAGTGAAATGGTCAGTTTTTAATATGTTTTGCTCATTTTCTTTACACCATCACGTAATCGTACAGTAGAGATGAACAGTGCTGCGACGACCTATTTTCCTCAAACTAAATTGATTCTTGTAACAAATTTTCAGTCCGGTTACTGTAAAGTTCTCAGTTTCCCCGTAAAAAGCTAGGGTCCTTTATTTCAGAGTATCTTTTTTCATATTCTCTTCTTAATTAAGAAGAATAATGCGCCAAATTAGAGCGATGCAACCACGCCGGGCGACTCTTGTATATTGGCCGATTTCAATCAGAGAAAATCGTTTACCTTAATATAAGGAGTTCACTGAATGGTGTTATTTACTTTGGCCGCTATCAACGCCCGCCTTCTACGAGAGATCAGAAGACCTTCAAATTAACGACTTTTTCAATTTAAACAAAACCATTACATTTCCACTATTTCGAGAGCTGCTACAGAGCGCTCAGTCAACGAATATTAAGGCTTTAAGAACTACTTGTGGCACCAAATTCAACTGGTTTTCTTTTTGTATTAAGCTCATTTCGAAAATTAAAAAAAGCGATATTGATCATTAGTTACCCAATAAAATTGTGTGAGAATCTTCACCGACACTGTTTTACACTAAGGTGCCTTTAGCGTGGAACACAAATACGATTGCTCCGTTTCTGTCAGTTTCAAACTGGTTCTTGCTACCTTGCTTCACTCTTGCACAAGTTTGTCACGATTACAATCGAAATGCTCTATTCTTAAATACCGAAACATTCATTTTCTGCTGTCAGATGTTTTGTAGTGATTCAAAAACTGGATTCTAACAAGCAATAATTTTATAGAGCAACGTGTTGAACAATAAAACCCTTTTGCCGTTGAAATTTATAAAAAGAACTAGCATTCTAACGACATTACATTTAGCCTGCATGGTGATCGGCGGTGATCTTCGTCACTATACACTAATTGAGTATGAAATTGCAAAGAGATGTGGTGTGCCACTTTGTGGAGCTTTGTGGCCACTCACGTTAACTCCAAGTAGGCCCCAAGTAGGTACTGCTCCATTATACATAAGTTTACTGTCTATGTCAAATAGACATATTGGAACATTGGAAGTGGTTTTTAAAGAGCTTCAATTTTCTTTTTCCTTAAAATATACTAAAATTGAATAAAATCATCGACAGTGTAATTACTTTCAGAAAGCGCTGATATACATCATTTCACAGACAAACTCGCGAGGACTGCAGTCTGCAACAGTTGTTTTTGTCGCTTAACACTATTTAACTGTGCGTCCGTTCATTGGATAAATGTCATCTTTAACTTAAGTTTTTCTCAAGCAACCCGAGTTAAACTTCGTGGCATACGTTCTAGCTATAGTCTTTCTGAAACCCTTGAAACTTGTGACATCTATAGTGCGGAAGCCCTTGAACTTACTACAGTGAAGTAATCTTGTACATCAGTCGAGTTCTTGCTTAAACTGAGTTTTTGCAGGTGCTGGCCTGGCTTATTCATGAGCATAAAACTCGCAAAATTCACGCACTCATTTCTACAGACTTTGAAATGATTGAATTTTAGATAATTGAACTGCTGGTAATCAGCACTTTGAAATTAAGTGATCATTTGTTAAAAGAACAGATAGCGACTCTTTATTTCTGCTGTCTGACACGATGTCTGACAGTAAGTCTCCAAACGTTTGATCCAGAACACATCCAGTAAACGCATGCAGAGAAACTTTGAAATTAATTCTGAGTGAAAACTACAGTAGAAGACACCGGACAAACGGTCTGGCACCCACACAGCCAACCGATCAGACACCCATACACGTAGGCAAACGATCAGACACCCACATGGTTAAACGGGCGGCCAGATAGGCAGTCAGCAAATGATATAAAATATCCAGAAGAGTAAGGGGAAATTGGATCATGTTTGAGGATTGGCCATTTTGTTTTCCGACGCCATACGTGTAACGAGGAACCTCTTAGCTTTACCGCAATTGGCTTACTCTGTAATCATCCTGTCACATCTCAAACTTTAACCAGTAAAAGAGAAATTGTGAAAAATCTTAACATAGCTAAACCATATTTGGGAAAAGAACTTCAAGTCCAACTTCAAGTAAATTTCGCCGGCCTTCTTCAACCGCGTAAAGACCTGATGCCCCGTTTAAAACCATTCATCATTGATTGCTTTGTCTATTTATGCCTTTGACAACCAATCTTTTTACATATGCCAACAGCTTTTCCTTCTCTGTGGTCTGTGCGCAAGAAATGGCTGTTGGTGACGGCGGCAGAAAGCCTATGCCAACTGCGCTCTTGTCACGGGTGTCTCTTCTTATTACCAGTTAATTTGAAATGTTAAAAGGGAGCTTGGCTGAAACGCTCCGCGGGGAATCGGCCTGCTTATAATGAAGCATTAAAAGAAGAAAGTAGGAACAAAAAGGAGAGTAAAACGCCTAAAAAATCTGGATTCTTTGTCGAGTAAAACATGCACTCATAATCGTGCGATGCACAGTTGGAAGGAGCGGATATTTAGCATCGACAAAGAATGGAATGTGTGCCGGGCAAGCAAGTGGATCATTCCTTTTCGCTACTGGAAAATTAATAGAATTAAGTAGGTCAAAGAATCCCAAAGTACCCTGAAGCTTATCAAAGCAAAACTTCACATATTTGCCAGTTATGTTCTAACTTTAAGCAGTATTTTGATCGCACTGATAGTGCTCGCTTCTATTTATTGATCAGACACGACAAGCTCTTACCACAGCAGTAGATAAATTTTTATTTATGCCAAGCCAGCATCTGCATTAAGTAAATATTGATTTTCTTTCTTTAATAATGCATAACTTTATAGCCACAACTAAGAAATAAATTTCAAGCGGCTTGGGCTTTGTATAAATTTCACAAAAGTTGGCAGCTTTTTTCCAAATGTGAATACTGGCTAAATTTATAAACACACAGGGAAAAGGTCCCACTGTAAAATTGAAACAACGTAATTACACTAAATATTCAGATTTATTAGTCTTAAACAATTCTTGATTGTTGAATCATTCATGAAAGTGGTCGACAAAGTTTGTTCAAAGTAATCATTGAAATTGTGCGTTTTTCTCCGAAACCGTCCCCTTTGCCACTCACCGCGAGCAAGACATCGCCATTTAACTTGACACAAGTACACCATTATCCGAAAATGTAAACGCAGTTAAAGTTGGTGCAACTCGACAATTTCATGTTTACTACAAGTAAGCCATCTAAATCTAAAGCCGTCTCACATTTCCTTCTCGACTGAGCAACGGGCCTAGCACTACAGTGCAATGCGACCTTACACTAGACGTTTGGTTAATAGCGGTGTTTAAATCTTTGTCGTAAGTCTTTAGAACGATTTGGTATGAACCGATTTCTGCCAACGCTTTTTGGCGGCCACTCCTTTTAACCTCAAATTTGACTGGTCGGTACCATGAAACAAAAACATTAAATCGGATTTTATCACTCCGTGAATTGACTTTCCTTCTGCCTGTATTTATCCAACCTGAAATGAGGAAGAACGTCGCTGGATTTGTAACATGTCATTTATCTTTGTTGCTATTCATATTAACTGAGGGATAAGGGAAATAAACAGAAATTTAAAACTGTCTCACATTTCGTTCTCGACTTGCGGCTGTGCCGTGATTATTTGGAACTGCTATACCTCCAAATTTGAAAACTACGGATTTTGTTTCCTTAACTTGCATCTAAATTTCTTCAACAACTTTTATTTATTCTACTATATATATATATACACTCGTCAGCATCCAAGAGTTGACAGTAAAAACTGAACCTTCATTCTTCCTTAGCTGGAGGAATGCTATGTAACCGAGAAAAATTCTTTCTTACTATATCGACTTTCTGCTCAGTGTGGCGGATAAAAGTGAAACACGCTTTATCAGCTTGCAAAAGAAGAGATTTAAATAAATTTGCCATACAATTATATTACTAACCACGGTTGGTGTTTTGTACAAGCCACCAAAATCTTAATATATGAAAGCATTTGCGTGAGCTTTTGATTGTCGAACACAGATCGTGCTGTGAGCCAAGTAAACCTGCCGACAAGTATAACTTACACGTCCTGTAAATATCGATCAAACACTAACGAATCCACTTTCAGAAACAAAAATATTATCGCATGCAAGATTAGTAAACAGTTTGTATGAACGATAAAAGAGTAGTAATCGAAAGGAAACCTTGGTTATTTGAAAACACATTTTGGGTTCCCCACCTGAAGATCACAATAACTCAAGCATCACGCATCGAGCACATGGCAGGACCGAATGGACGGGTATCCATGGTTCTTCTATATATCTCTCACAGCAGCATGCCCAGATCAGTCTCTTTGGTGACTTTCTATCGCAAAGATTATTTTAAAACAAGCTTGTGGTTATCGACTGTTCACAAACAACTTCAGTACCTGATTCTGAGCAAAATTTTCCATTCGACTCTACTCAACGGGCGGCCACAGAGCCTGCATGAAATCGCTTTGTTTTTCAAGTTGGAATCTTCTTCATTTAAATCCAATTCATTCCAGACTCCTCGCCATATCTGGTTCAGTAGTCAACAAACTAATCAAAGCTTGAAGAGCAGAAAAATTTATCCTTGTCTTGAACTTATGGGGAATTCAATTAAGGCAATTTAGCGACACAAAATTCCCCCCTATCGATAGCCAAAGTGGTTAAGGAAAAACCGATTGAATAAATTACTCAGAAAACGTCCATCATTTTGTCAAAAAGCGACTTGCAGTCTTTGTTTGGGTTCAAAACTTTAAAGACAAGCGCACTCGGTTCTAAAGTGGCTTTTTAATCCATTGACAAGATGTGTTGCATATTGAACATCTTTCTCTAAAGTAACATAAGCTAGCGAAGTGGTGGTAATACGTTCAAATAGTTTTCTAAATGTTGACACGGGAAATAGCTAAAACACATATACTATAATCTAATGATCGAGAAATAATCGTGGATTCAAACAACGATAATATCCATATTCTCCCTCATGTTTAAACATAAAATGTTGAATGCATACAATATATGACAACCGAGAACTCTTTAATTTCGGACCATTCTTCGTTAGTTGCTTAACAATCACTGACATTGCTTCAGAACTATTTTGAGGGTAAAACTGACTGAATTTCTGCTAGCGACTTCAACGATAATCAGTATTTGTTAACGATAAAAATATAATTTGATCAAAGTTTACTCGTGATAAATCGGCTTTCTTAGATACTTCAATGCGGACGGCGGGGCTGGAAGTAGAAGTCATCTTCTTTAATTTTATCCCAGAACAATATTCACTTTGAAGCAAGAAACAACTAAAAGGAGAAAAAAGCGAATGAACTCTATGCTGAATATACATATATATATTGAATCTGTTATATACCCAAATCCCTATAATTAGTTAATGAAATTTATATAAATTTTCTCTTTGCCGCAATGAAAATTGGACGTGAACAGTAGTGTATCTCCGTCTTTGGTCTAGTTCACATGCAGTTCAAGGCAATTATATGAACACGTTCTAATGACATGAGAAATTGCCAGTAGAATTATAAATGCACTGGTTGCTTACGCAGATCTGATAACCAAGTTGAATAACTTGCCCAACCACAAAACTATATATGAAGCATAAAAAATTTAAACTAAACTTTCTTAGTGACATATACAATATGGATAGGTCTGCCAACACAGTTTAGTCCACTTGGCCAAGTCATTTTCGTTGACTTCATCGAAAAACAACGGATGGGAGAGACGTGCTCGTGATTTGGTTGTAAAACGGCAACATGTCGGCCATGTATGTCACTTCTGGTGGTCCGTATTTCGAAAAATGAGAGACATAATCATAGTTCTTGACTTGCTCCCGCGCATGTTGGGAACACGCTTTCACACATGTAGGAACTGGAGTCCATAGGCTGCCCTGGTAGCTCGCCGTTGAGTAGGGGGGTGGTATGGCGTTTGAAGCTGATATACAGGAAGGACAGGTTGGTAGCGAAGGAATTGGCGGTGTGACTGTTTGACAAGGTTGTACTGGCTTCATTTCTGTGCCGATCAAGTTCTCAATGGCGAATGGATGCTTGAAGGATTGACCAGACGGTGAGAGTTGACTTGACGTCAAGCGATTGACTTCTCTCGGTGAGTGTAGCTCCTTAGTTGACGATTCAGCCTCTTCACTGGTACTTATCAATTTGGCCAGCTTACTAGTCCGATCCCTGTCAGACCTGAAGCGTTTGCGCCTTCTCAAGAAGCTGCCATTCTCGAACATTGTACCGCAATCAGGATGCAGGGCCCAAAGGCTTCCTTTTCCCGGCTGGTCAGGTCGACGAGGGATCTTTAAGAAACAGTCATTGAAGGAGAGATTATGACGAAGAGAGTTCTGCCAACGTTGAGTGTTTTCTCGGTAGAATGGAAAATGGTCCATGATAAACTGATAGATTTCGGACAAGGAGAGCATCTTCTGCGGAGAGCTCTGGATTGCCATGGCTGTTAAGGAGATGTAGGAATAGGGTGGTTTGGCACTTCCATAACTGTTTCGCAGTGGTCTGGGCATGTTGAGTCGCAACTTCTCTGAGCTGAACAGTCAGAACAAGCAAACTCCTTGTTTGTAATCACTAAAACAACCACACTCAAGAATAAGTAAGCTCTGGAACAGACGGTCTGTTTTTGTAGGTTTTAGCACTTTGTGTACATTGACTGTCAGATAAACAGAGCATCTGATGCTTGTGGACTCACATGAAAACTCACTATTGTTCTGCGCCGCCGTAAGCTGGACTGAAAAAGCGGTCGGTGACAGTCTATTGACATTAGACGCTTGCCGACTAGCGATTTAGATTAAATACAGAATGGTTAATTAGCACATGTCTATCAAACCGAAACTTATCCAAATTACTTGTTAATTTTCTTATTGAAGTTTGGCGGGGAACAAAAAGCCGCTCTCGGAATAGCTCAAATAAAATATTCAAATTCGATCTACACATCTCACGTGGACTAGGGATAAAATACACACAAAGAGGCCGAAAGGAGAGCTCACGAACTGTCAAACCACATTTCTTGTGTTCATATATTACCGCAACAAACCAATAACGGGCGAGCTCGTCGCACGCGCTGCTAACTTCGTTTTACTTTATCGCACCGCCTTCCACCACGTTTGGGGTGTTAAAACATGTTGACAGAGTTAATTGAAAAATCTTTGCTCAAAAATCTAAACTTATTCTTGATCGCTTTTTTCTCTATCGTAACAATTCTTATCTTATCTACAAACACTTTCAGAAATGGATGCAAACCTTTTAACAATTCTTAAAAGGCTTCTAGTACATTTGACCTCAGTTGTCTTCAAGAACCCCAAGGGATGTGCGTATTCTTCAAATGTCCTCGTTGTCTCGACTTATTCCATGCTGTTTGTTTAACATAAACTCGGGAAGTGGTTTTGTCACAAAAACTTGTGGCTTTGCAAACAAACAAACGTGACACTATTGAAAGTTTTCTCTTTCATTAAATCCGTTTTAACGAAAAAACGACAAAAATGTCTCCATATCTTCAGAGGGAGAAAATTGATTCATAAGCGTTTATTAAATGCTGAAGATCAATCGTGAGCGGCTAAGGCTAATCTTATGAAAACTATTGAAAAGCGGTTCGCGCTAAGGAAGCTAAACGATTGTATAAAAAATTGCGATTCATAAACGGCACTTTGAGCCCATAAAGCGACACAATGCGCTCTCACAGATTGCATTGACACTGAAAATTGCTCAAACATCCGTAACTTATGATTCTCGATTCGAAACCGCCTTTGATATCATAAGCGATGTCATTCTGTTCAGAGGCTTGGCAATCGTAAACAAACAATACGTGTACGCAAGCAATAAAAACACAGGACAAATTTAAAGGAGCTTTTTCTCTAATAGCCCGTTTCATTACTTACAAGTTTCCTCTTAATCACCACAAAGATTAGCGTTGCTCAAGAGAAATACAAACAAGCATAACGATTTGATGAAAGTGATATAGAAAGAAGTTATAGTGTGTGGTTTTAATCACTGGCTCAAAATCTTTCAATTTATCAACCTTTGACAGTATGAGACAATTTTCATCCAATTGGATACTGAAAAATTGCTTAATCATTGGACATGTTGCCGCGCAAAATGTTATCTCTACCAAGAATGTACTGTATAAGTCTAAAATCAGTGGAGGAAAACTGAAATTGCATCGTTTGCGTTAGTTTACCAAACTTATGGGGAAAACTAAACAGGACGACTTTGGCGAGGATAGAAACTCAGGGATATTCAAATTTTATTGAGGAAAAAGAGTCAGCTACAAAGAACAACAGATTGCAACATACGTCGATGAAAGGATGGGCGGTCTTATGAATTTTCGTTACAACAAAACGCGAAATTAAACATTTAAAATTACTGACAAAATATAGCTTCTCAGCAGGTGTCAAAAGAAACGATCTACAAAGAACAACAATCGAAGTGAACAACTTAGAAGTCCTATTTAAACTGCTAAGTAAACAAGACAGGCGTTTTTATAAGTTTCGTGAACTGCTTTGTTAAACAAACTTTGAATTTACGCAAAACCAACATTTTTTGTCACACTAAAACGAGCATCGCAAACAGGTTACTATCTGTGATCTGAACCTTCACTTTGAAAAAACAGTTTAAGCAAATGCAGCCAGTTCCCAAGAAAGTAATTATCAATTTATTTCTACTTGTTATAAGAAAAAAGGTAAACAATATTTCACTTGATCTTACACTTCGGAGGAAATAAACAGCTTGACGTGGCAAAAAGGACAAAAGAAAGTCAAGACTTTTCTTTTATTTTTACTAAAGATTAAAAAAGAGAATTCTAATTTCAGTAACAAATCTTCAATAACATGACGAATCAGAAATAAACCAAAAATTTGAAGAAATTTATCTTTGGATTGTGCAAGGAAAAACATTTCTTGCGCATGCAGTGTTCAAATTATCTGAGGATTTAGACAAATCAGACAATCTGTGTAAACAAACTTCTTTCTTGCTAGCAATTCTTAATTTTGAACGGGTTAGTTCACCAAAATAGGCGGTAAATACCGATTACGGCTTTGTGAATTACGGAAAAAGGACTGCACCTCGGTTCGGAGTTCCTTGATGCGACAACAGATTCCAAAACAAACCGAAATGACTATTTTGCTCACGCTTAGAATTCAGTTTGGTGTTGTTTCTCCGAATTTGAAATATTAATGAAATGTACACTGCGTTAAAATTACAGCAATTTGCGGCTCCTGTTTTGGTTAGTTATTTAAATTAAATAAAAAACGAACTAGTAACGATTTTAAGACAGCAGTTATCTGGGTACATGGAAACCCTTTGCATCCGAGCATTCCTTCTTTTCTTCAATTCTTATACTACTTACAGACGATACACTAATAAAAAGGTTTTTTGTAATTGTAGCTACAATCTGGTATTCCTGTAGTGCAAGACGCCACATGACTTATCAAGTTTAGAATTAAAGCTGCAACTTGTGTGGTACAAGAGCAAAAATTCGCAAGTTCGTCAGCGTCTCGTTGACAACTGACTTAACAATTGAAATTTGAGAAAAATTCACTAGAATGCCACTTCGTTTTCTGTGGCTTTGATGCAAGAGATCTCTTTACCTCTTATACTGAAGAATTATGTCTACATATGTTACTATTATTATTAATAATAAATATAATATTATTTATAGAATATTAGCATTATTGGTTTATACAGTACAAAGAAAGCGCTATAGATTTGGATCCGCATTATTGTCTTTCAGCACATAACAAGTACGTTTTCAAGCGCTTCCCTGGCAAACTATGGCAAAAACATCAGTGTTTAGAGAATTCCCACAGCATATTTTGGTTGGAGAGAAATGAATGCAGAGCAGTTTAGGAAACGATCCCACGGGCGCACAATTCTTCGGAGATAACAGCGAAATAATTGACTTGCAATATTCTATAATTTCTGCAAATGTTCTCCGTAATTCATGACTCATGCTTAATCTCGGTTATTCATGATTCATTCTATATAGTATATCTCAGTTATTCATGATTCATTCTATATAGTATATCTCAGTTATTCATGATTCATTCTATATAGTATATCTCAGTTATTCAT
>JANSTR010150485.1:0-10917 GCA_025434805.1 Antipathozoanthus remengesaui | reverse complement strand
TTATATCAGGAATATTAGTAATATAATTTTCTGATATCACATAAAGCATGTAACGTACGTCCTCTTCGGCCATTGCTCTTTTTCGTCTATGAGCTGTTGCGAGCACCTCATCCTATAAAATAAAGAGTAAGGATATTTGTAAGGAATGACTCATGTTCAATTATCTTCATTAAGATATCGTTCTTGAACTCGATTTTAACCATATTGAGACTCCACGGTCTCTAAGATCCGGGACACCACAAGCATCTGTTCTGGGTCCCTTAACGTACAATATATGCTCATCACCTTTTACAGATATTATCAAGCGCGCGCGCGTCGTTATGCTGACAATATCCAATTTTATAATTCAACAATAATGTCTATACTGAAAACGCGCAATACTATTGGTCAGAATTAATCAAAGGCGTGATGTATGCTCGCAGGGCCATATTTTCCGATACAACAGAGCCAATATCTGTAGCTGCTGATCAGCAATTAAAATTGTTTTTTTTCGTCTTTGCTGCGAAAAGTGGCGGCAACTTGTTCCATTTTGGAACAAAAAAAAGGATAAAACAAGACAAAGCTAGTAAAATGTTCAATAACGCTTTTGCACTCCACGAGAAAATTATTATTAAATGGTAAGATAAATAACCCCCTCTACGCTTCTTGAATTGAGGTATACAGACCCACGTCTAAAAAAGTGACCGGCTCAAAGTTTCACATTCGCCCTCCGCTCTGCCTCGAGCAAATGTTCACTTTTCGGACACTTTTTCAGCCTCGGGCCTGTATAGTTCAATACAAAATGCGTAGAGGGGGCTTATTCACGAAGTATATCTCGTTTAAGTTGGACCTGTGGACCCCAATGTGAAGCTACAAATTTGTGTTAGAGATATTGAGTGCTGGATGGTGCATGATAGACTTAAACTAGATCAAGCTTAAATTATGCTTCTTGCAATTAGTTGAACGAAAGTCGTAAGAAGCATAAAAACCTCTTAAACTTATAAGAGGGAAGAGCTCGCCCCTGCCTCCCAAAGCTCAATACAAAAGTATTTGGGCAAAAAATAATGTAGTTTACATCTTTTACCATGAAACTTTCAGTAATACTAGCCAGCCAGATAAATGTGAATTTTCGACGTTAATTAAGCTACGTCATCATGCATAAATTATGATAAAAATTTTGCAATTAGGTTATCAATTTGGAAATCGTACATTTTGCAGAAAAAAAGGATCGTAGTTACCATAAAATTAATTACCAACAACAATTTTGAACTTAATTAAAATATTACCCATGCCAAATTTCAATCTAAACGGATAAATATTACGGAAATTACGTGAGGAGGACTAATTACCCCCTCCCCCCTTCCCTTAGACATTAATGTTATGGTTCTGAGTACCTTGCTCACTGCATCAGGATGAAATCCCCAGACAGTGCCATCGTCGTACTTGATCTCAACAGTTTTTCCAACCCTTTTTACTTTGCCGAGTCTTCCAAGATACTATTGATGAAAATGACAAATATGGCGAAATTTTTTATACTTGACTATCAACTCAAAATCAATACTACCTGGGCCTACAGGCTACAAAATTTAACCCTATCTTACCCGGGCTTTTTGACTCCTCACAGTCCCAGGAACGCCAAAAAAGTCCAGTCTGAATAGGGTTAGACTGAGTATCTATTATGTCACATGACCTATACCGATTGCACCAAAACCCCAGACACAACAAGTCTGTCCACTGCAGACCTTAGAAATGTGGGCAATAGTTCAAATCACATTAATGAGTTTGGCGGAGTTCTCTCAAACTTGCAATTTCTTACAATGAATTTTAATATACTTGCACTTTTGGACGGGGCATACGTGGTCACATGACCAGTGCCGGGCACGACAACTTTTCAAATCATGACCACAACTAAACTGTGACCACAGCCAATGCTTAAAACAATGGGTAACTTGTTTATATAAGATGTCTAGGGTTCCCCAAAAATCCCACTTGGTACAAAAATTACAATTATCTCAAAAGTGGGTGTGTCCTTAGAAATTTAGTACAAAAAAGAGGGTTTGTGGGATTTTTTTGCAACTTTTGTGCCATATTCACATGAAATAGACAGCAAAGAAGACAAAAAATTGAAAACACTGCAATCTATTTGAAGTAAGATTTTTCGCTTAACCCTTTCGCCACACTGTCCCGCTTTTGCGGGATTTTTACTACCCCTGAGTAAAAAAATTATTTCTAAAAGTTCAGAGAGTTAGCTAAGTCATGGCTCACTTTACAAGGTAGCTGGTACAGTCAGGTTAAACATACAAGTTAATGGCAAGCCATCTCAGCACAACATTGTGCAACATTTTTATTCACAATTGTTGTGATTCAGTTTGCAGGCAGCCATTTTCTTTAATTTTGGGTTGTTGTTTGAAGCCAAATATTTTGTCTCCAATAAAGGCTATACCTGTGCTCTGATTCACTCCATTATACCAGTAACAAGAAAATATCAAGTGTGTACTAATGCAATGTGTCAGAAAATGCATAATTACTTACCCAACTGCTTCATTCCATTAATCACTTGGAGATCACATGAAGCATATGGGATAGCCTGGTTAATTTGGCCAGTATTCATTCCTTCCCCCAATTATAAAATTTATATTGGAGTCTGTGGCCTTGGCAAAAATTCTCTACAAACTTTGGCATAGAATGGTGCTCAGCCCTAGCAGTAATACAGGTTCCCCAAACTCAGGATTTTCAAGGGGAGTTTGCTTCAGCCAAACCTTGACCTGTAGCCTGCCAAAATGCTGCTAACTTTTGGCAGGAATGAGCTGCAAGTATTGTCTCCAGGTCAGTTCTTCAATCCAGAACAACTACAACTCTTCACTCACTTTATGATGTGGTCCGAGTTGGTTGAGAAAATCTATAAAATTGGCCAAAACCTGATGGAACTGGTCCCAACAAGCCAAGCTTGGAGCTTGAGGAGACAAACAACAAAATGGTGCCAAAATGACAATTCCTCTGCATGTTCAATCTTGGTCACCTCGGCCAGGTGCAAGGAGGAGCCCTGTGCTTGATCAAGGGCTGTTATTTTAAAAAAAACTATCCCCACTGAATTATCATAAAAATGTTGAGAATTAAACCTTTGGTGAAAGAGTTAAGAGCAAACTTGTTCACTTCAACTCCAGATTTTAGCTGCTGGTATTATTTCGTAAGGACTATGAGTCATGATGAGTCACAATTAATGAGTCATGATGACTTACAAATTGATGAGTCATGATGAATTACAAGTTAATGAGTCAATGAAGAGAAGGGAATCCTTAAAATTATAAAGTCAAGATTAGGGTTTAATTTAGCAATGGGTTTTCCACCAAAATTGGAAGTGTTTTAATTTCTTTTGTTATTGTCAAACTATTTTAGGGGAAGGTATTAATAAAGGTTGTTGTTTGTTTAATTTATTACTTAATTTTGATTAATTAGGTTGTTGACTATAAACTGTATTTAATTATTTTAGTTGGCTATTCAAGCTCAAGACAATTCATATTATTAATAAATCATCCCATTAGTATCACAAAATAAGAATTTATCTGTTGAAGAATTTATCTGTTCCATAATATTCCAACATGATATCAAATATTTAACAGCATAATTATTTACTAGTCAGGATAATTATGTATTTTTTTTGTAGGTTGTGTTCATCGGTATCACGTGTGGCTTGTCAGCACCATATGTTGCAGGGCAGCTGGACTACTGTCTCCGCCACCCGGAGGTGTTTACTACAGTGCTGCTTGGGTTTAACCCAGTGCACCTGGCCAGGAGACAACCAATAGAAAAATGGGACAAAACCTTTCACGATGTGGTCCACCAGTTACTTGGTAAGTGATATAACCACAACCCGCCTTCACCCCTCCCCCCTCACTGTCTGTCATGTGCACACTCACTCCGGTCCTACTACACAGGGAACCATGAATTTTGTTTTACTGGACAGTTAGACTAGTAAGGGCCCGGCTGGTTTACTAGACAAGGTTAAAATGCCCTTACAGCACTGAAAAATTGACCTTGCTTTCTGGGGGAAGCCATTTAAATGTCAATTGTGTGAACCTTGCACTCATAGATGTAGCACGAAGAATCAGCTTTGGTTGTGTTGGGAATCCATTTGAGTGTCCAGTGTTAATTGAGCCTCACACAATTAATTTCCTTGAACAAGCTTAGTTTTGTGTTTCAAAATTTTAAAGCCTACATATGTTACGATGAGAAATATTAAGTACTTCGATATGTTTTGTCAGTTATTCTACTATTTTGCCTATAAATGTTTGTACTAGACACTGAGCAGTACTAGTTTAATATGAAGAAGTATACTAGTCCATGAGCATTTTTACTAGTGTTTGGACTAGTGGAATACCACCAACTTTGAACACTGCTACAGTAGTGTGGCATAAATATGAGCCAGTTGAGCTTAAAGGGGCTGTATCAGGCTTGGGGGACTGGGTTCCAGTGAGCTAGAACTTGAAAACGGATTACCGTAACACAAAATCATGTTTTGTGATTTTGCTTGGTAATCCAGGTTTATCAAAGGCATCATTCTATTATTTATACTGAAAATTATCAAGTTAGGCAGAAAAATCAATTTTAGTTTGTATTTTGATATTATTTTGTTCGTGTGGGAACTTATAAATGAGTCATAATATATCTGGTGCTGCAGCATACTGCTATCAATAATGGTGGCCTTCACCGAGGAAGCAGTCTTAACCTCATTGAACTCATTACTATGATTGAAGTAAGACTGTACTGTGCTACTGCAACTGAACCTTGAGTTGAGAAGACCAGAATCTGAATGAGTTGAACGTTAGTCCGGCATGCCAAGTCAAGCGCAGCAGTCAAGAACATGTTCTGCTTTCAGGTTCTAACATTCTTGAGTGACAGATCATTGTTACCAGCTGTCATTTCCGTATCTGTTGAAGGGTGATTATCGCCAGGCACGTAGCCTTGACACTGCCCCTTTAACTGAGGAATTGAAAGTTGCCAATAAACTTGCAGATGACTCTATCTTTTTAGTAAGTCATATTGTATGTGTGTCACTATCATCATATAGGCAACCTTGTTCCAAGGCTCTTCTCTCTCCCGAGAGAAAGACCCTTGTTGGGACTGGTCACATGGCACCCACATTCTGGGTGGTAAAAATGAAACAAATGTGCCAACGCATTTGTTTTGGTGGAACAAAACATGTTCACCTCTCTAAATAAATAGATAAATAAATCAGAAATTAATCTTAAGCACCTATCTCATGTTTATTTTATTTTGTTTACCACCCAGAAGTAATCTGGGTGGCCACATGACCAGACCCGAACCATGGGAACAAGGTTTATAATATAGGGTCATCCTATTCCTATAGGGACTTCATTGTGTACAAGTGAACTCCTTTTTAATTTTGAACTGTCTGTAGTTTAGGAACAAATACACACAGTTTAATAGAAGCCTTTTATAAAAACTTTAAAAACTGAATTTCTGAAAGCACCAGATTAGTAATTAATTTCAACCCCTAAAATATAGCTGGGGGGTTAAGATTCACCTGTTGTAGAAATGACTGGTTTGTGTTATATGATTTATTGCCTGCTATGAACATTTGACTTATACATTGCCACAACGATTTTGTAGGGTCAGATACCTTTGGTAGGTCATGAGGCGTAGGGGAGGGGAGAGTGAGGCAGCTGGTTTAACAATATTTAACAACTCAAGATTTCTTGGATAAATTTAAAGCCTTGTTAGACTGTTAAAATGTTATATACAGAACCAGTTTTTTCTCCTCCATCACAAGATGTCTAACTATACTATTGTATTTATTCTTCAGAATCGTCAAAAGGAATTGTGTTGAACCCAGTTGTAGGCCCCGAAGCTCTGACAGGTTCATCTCGTATGAAGGGTGGTAGTACCACCAAACTTGTCCTGGAAACCATACTTTTGAGTGCTCACAGCCGAGTTGCTGATCCCAGCTTTTGCCCCAACATTACAAGCACACTGCTGACATATGAAGCAGTGTACAGAAGAACCTACCTTGCCTTGGGTGATATTGCCAAGGCCATAACCCTGGCTGGTGACTCTTTATGTACGGGGGGGCATTTGTATTATTTGGGGTGGGGCTTCGAGGGAGCCATGGGCTTGCTTGATGCCTCAGAATGTGTGCCCACATTTAGTGCCCATTATGATGATGTCAGGGCATTCATAGGTGGAGGTTTTCAGATATTTGGGAATAAGGATGGCCAGCTCTGTCTTGATGGTGCCCAATTGGAAATTTCAGTTGACCACTTTGTGCGCAGTGTTTTGCCAAACACGTCGTCTAAAGATACCATTGTTATAATTTCAGTGAATTTAGATGTGAAGAACGTACTGCATATTTTGGGCCTCCTACACAAACAAGGAGCAAACATAGTAATTATTGACCGCAATGATTTTGATAAAAACCTAGAATCTTCCAATCATGAATGCTTCAGTGAAGATTTGAACAATTCAGTGAGAATCCCTTTACCCAACGTTACAAGCTATTCACCCTGTGAGAATGGCATACATTGCTCGTTGAAGAATTATTTTCACATCTTTTTGAAAGAGATCTCAATAAAATGGGTTCTGAATGCCGTTTCTACCGGAGCGCATATTCTAAAGGGGAAAGTTCTGAAAAGTTACATGATTGATGTAAGAGTTAGTAACAACAAGCTCTTCCACAGAGCTGTCTCAATTGTATCCAAGTTTAGCGGGGTAAACGAAATAGTTGCACGCGAGTGTCTTCTCAAATCGATCTACAGAGTGGACCAACTCACAGATAATATTAAACAGAGAAGTGTAAGTGCGCACGTGTCGTACTCTGAAAACGTCGATAGAGTTGTTCCTCTTGCTGTTCTGCTCGCAACAGAACGCTTCACAGTGGATAGTGCCCTCGTAGCCATGGAAAACGAGAGAGTTGCACAGATTGTAAAGAAAATCTTGAGTGCAAATCTGGATTCGTAGTACAAAATAGTTATCTGGACGAATTAAGCCATAAAGTCAAAGAGAGTACTACTTACTGTGACCAATCAGAAATCATAATTTTATTTGAATGCTTCCTCTCTTTAATCAGAGTTAACCAGAACTAAAAGAACCTGAGTGGTGGTAATATATTCATACTTGGCGCTGCCGGGCATGCATAATTTTTATTCAATTCCCGTTAATTACAGCTAGATAAATTATATCAGAAGTAGGTTGTTCCAGTGCGGATCTTCAAAACCCAAGAGGTTCTTACATTTTGACTGTTCGAAAAGCCTTATAACCTTTGTGAGAATTTTTTTAAAAGTATTACAATTCTGAAAAAAATACATTAATTACAAGTTTTTGTATGTTAGACACATCAGAGTCATCTTACGCCAGGTGATCTCGGTTTTCGTATTATGTGTAAATGTATACGCACATCATATATAGTAATAAGGATCATGTAATTGGTTTTAGACTAATTTGAACTGAAATAGTAATTAATTAAGGCTGAGATTTGCCCAAAATTTAAGGCCATTCCTACAATACACCTGATGCCGAGAAGAAGATCTTTTTTTAGGATACAGTACAAAATCATAAGAATATTATAATTCGATTATTTATGTTTTATATTGAAATGTTCATTGCATGTAAATTGATTGCACGTACATCGTATATATTAAGAATTATTGATCTATTTTACACGTGCCGTAATTTACGCTTCGAGCTATAGTTTGTGCTAATGGATATTTACACTACACCTAAGTACTGACTGCTAGTATAATGATAGTTAGATATTTATTAAATCACCATCAGTTTTTCAGCAATAAAAGTATACTTTTTACCAGTTTGTCCGTAAGAATTATGTTTGAATGAATAAATCTGAATTAACTGTGTATTTAGAAAATCTGAGGACGAGGCCGGCAGCCTGAAAGGGAAACCACGGGGCTTATAAATTTTATGTTGCCTCAGTGTTTGTTTTATTCGTGAAGATACATTTTGGTATTACTTACTTGTAACCTGATGATACCAATACAGAACGTGAGAGCCAAAATTTCGGAAGATCAATATTATTGCAAGAATGAGAAGTGTTTCTGTGCTTTATTATAACGATTGTGACCAGTTAGGCCTTGATCAGGGACGGCCATTATATAACGCCTGGGAGGGGGGTCGGAGGATTTTGGAGAGGATCACTTGATATTTAGTAGAACAGAAGGGGATCAGTCGTAACTGAGAGCCCGGAAGGAGGGATCAAAGGGGGGACGACCTAAATCTGTTTGGACAATAGCAGGTTGAGAGCATACAAAATAACTGCGCCCATTCTAGTGGGAGCTCGAGATGGTAGATAACGTTTGCAGTCTCAGTTGTTCTATTAAACACAACTTTGCTTAGAAAACGGAAGTCTTTCATACTGGCGAATGTGCACATTTCAATTTACATTTTGTTACATTCTTTTCCTTTTATAATGTGCGTATGCTATAGCTAATATTTATCTTTGAACTGATGACCGGTGAATCTAGATTGTAAACCATAGCTTCTAATAACTGAAACATTGAAATGGCGTGTTTGTTTAAACGAAAAGCGCTTATCGCCTCTCCAGGAATGGGCTCCCAGCTCTATACTAAACCGATTCAACTGCTTTATCCGCCTCATCTCGAGTCTCGTCATCCGATTCGACTATGTCTTTTTGAACCTCATCATCCTATGCGACGACGTCATTTTGAACCCATCATCCGACTCGACGACGTCATTTTGAGCCTCCCCATATGCACCAATTCAATAACATCATTTGAACCTCATTATCCGATTTGATGACATCGTTTTGAGCCTCACCATCCGAGCCTCATCGTCCGGCCGATTCAACAACAACAGTCCCCTACGGCAGGTTGCAATTGACCCTGGACTTTGTTACCTTAAAATGGCCGCTACTTGTTCTAGGTTGCTGGCTAAGGTCATGCTCAAAATACCTTTCCAGCAGCCACAGTAAAAGGTCTAGATGTAAACGCCTTGATAGTTTCTTAGCAAAGCTAGTCGGCATTGATGCTGTCTACAGGAGTAAATCTATCATTCTCTTCGATTGAATAGAAAATTTCTCCCACGTCAAGTTTCCTAGCTAAGTAGCGATTACGTGCCCTCTGCTTGAGTCGCTTCTTGGATTTTCGGACCTTCCTTTTATTTTCCATCTACTCCATCCAATTCCTCGGGTTTACGATAGCTGGGAAAAACTAAAATCCGGCCGCCCGACCATCAAAGGAAAAAAGGACCCTAAGCTGGCGAATTTTCTTCTCAGGGATGCATGCACTGACAATTAAAAATCAAAACAACCAGATTGTGGAAGCGAGTATACATGCTAATTCGCCAGCAATTGACCAAACTTGCATATGGTAAAGAGACGGGGGCAAATCCCAGTGTCGCGGTGGAGCTGAATAGATGACTTATCGGTGCTGTCTATCTGTGGGGTGCTTACCTGTTTATTCGAGCGTCAACACCCCCAATACGGTTAATTTGGGCTGAAATGACCAATGGTCGCCGTTTATGTGATCAGGACCTTTTGTGACTGCACTGGTGGAAGGGAACCACGCAAGGAGATCCTATAGCGAGGAGCAATTACGAAATCTGCCTCCAATCGCGGATTTCTCTCCCTCATAACCGTAGCCGGCTGCAAGACAATGCTGGTTTGCAGACGATCGATGTTACTAGAGCAGGCTTCCTAGAAAAGATCACGAGAGTTGGATAAACACATTTCACCCAAAATCGACGACGAAGCGACCTTGGAAACTGATATTGTGCAAAGGAAGAAGCAGTTTTCCAAACTACAAGTAGTATCCCTGTGGACTGACAGCCAGATTGTTTTCCACTGGCTGCATAGCAACAAGCAGCTGCAGCAATTCGTGCAGAACCGAGTTAGAGATATCAAAACGCCTCTTCCCACCAACGAGTTGGTGCTACTGCTCCTCAAGTGACAGTCCGGCTGACCTCCTCACAAGAGGTGTGACTGCCACACAACTTCAGTCATCAGTTGTCTTGCTGCATGGTCCTATTTGGCTACCCGTAGGTAGAGCACAACTGGTCAACATGGGCATCAAGTACCACCCTCCTTGTTGAAGTCGCAGAGGAAGAATCTACAGGGTATGTCCAGGCCTGATCAGCTGGAAGAATCTCAGCCAGATCCATAACCTCAAAAACCCCTCTGACCATAAGGCAGGGCCACTTACTGTTAGGGAACTAACATCGGCAGAGAAGATGTGTGTCCACAACGGCCAGCGTCTCGCTCACGGTGATAAAATTACGTCAGCTGCGCCTCTTTCTTGATGATGGTCTACTCGGCGGCGGTGGATTTATAAGCTCCAGTCACTGATGCAGCCAAGTTTCCCATACTTCTTCCCAAGAAAGACTAAGTAACTACACTCGTCATTCGCGACACACGTGCTGTCCAGTATTAACCCGACACTTACTGCATTGCGACAAAAATTTTGGATCCCTGCGGGCAGATACCAGGTGATGAAGGTCATAAAGAAATGTGTGACATGTAAGAAAGTGAATGCCTATCAATACCAAACAACAGATGCACACTACCTCTGGGAACCTCGAAACTCCAGGATTCCCAGCCATTTGTGGTTATAGGCGTGTACTCAAGATAATGGTGACTAACGCCATGTCTCTTGCACAAATGATCGCTGAGGTCGCCGAATTTGCCTTGCGTAAGGAAGTCGATTTAGCATGCATTACTGAGACATGGCTCAAGGAACGCATTGCTGGCAGTGTTGTAGAAATCTCTAATTATTCTGTTATTCGCCTGGACAGACAAATGATCGAACATGGAGGAGTATGCTTATACGTGAAAGAAGGTTATTCAAAATACAATGTGATTGAAGAGCTCAAATGTTGCAAATATTATGGGTCCATCTCAGGCCTACTCGACTCCCCAGAGGTTATTCATGCTTGGTTATTGCAATCATCTATCAC
>JANSTR010150474.1:0-10917 GCA_025434805.1 Antipathozoanthus remengesaui | reverse complement strand
CCTGGAACCCCCTCCCCCCTCCGACCCCTTTTAACGTACAATGTACGTTAAGGGGTGCCAAATCAATTTTAGGACGCCCCCCAAATGTCGCAAAGTATTTAGGAGGTTTCAAACATTTAAACAAAAGACTGATGTATTACAAGAAACTCTCATTACGTTATTGTGATGTTTTGGTGATGCTTCTGAATTCCCAGCTTCATTTGTCGGTCAAGAGTTCAGGCGGAAGCTCCTTGTTAAAAACTTAAGAAATATCAAAAAATAGTAGGGAATGCGAATAAGGAGAGATTCTATGCATTCGGCTTTTTAAAAAAATATTGTTCACAACTGTTGAGTTTCTCACATTGCCATAAGTATTTTCAACGCCGAAGCATTGCTGTTATTAACTTATCAACATATTGTATCTATCTTTTCTCAGTTCTCACTGATTGAACCGTGCACGTCAAGACAGGTTGGCAGATTTGTGTGCGGATTTGCTCTGCATACAGTTCAGTTCGTATCTTAATTCTTTTGAATCTTAAATATCTTCAAATATTCCGGCACAAACATAATAAAACTGCGAACACAAATCTCGCTCTGTTGATCTTACTCGGGAATTAATCAAAACAATATTGAATTGAAGATCATTATCTTAGTCTTAAATCGACAGAGAACATCCGAAAACAAACAGCAGTGGGGTCATATCCTGTGTCTTGCTCTCCACAAAATATGAGAAAAAATACCTATTCGTTTTCTATTTCTGTCAAAGCGTTCGCCAGCTTTCTAAATATACTAGACGCAGGAAATTAAACATCTACTCTAATGTGGCGTTCAAAAAGCCTGGAAAATAGTTTAGAGTGGTTGTTCGGAGAGCAACATTTAAAATTAATCTTAATAAAAATACTCAAATTTTTGTTTGTTCCAACCTCCAATTACAAGTCACTCGGTACAAATCTAGCTTTGTTCATTTCTTCGAGTCCAATACTAACACAAATGTGAAATTGTCTACAACTCCTACAAACGTTACAAATATCTTCGTTATACACTAACACTATCAAAATACAGCCTTCTTGCAAAGTCGTAAACACAACACTTCAACCGCTTGTCACATTTGTATCCACTCGTTTCCCAAGTCAGTATACTTTAATAAAAATGTAATCGTGCCCTTAAAAGCCGACCGTGGGCATATTTCAACAGATATTTATGAAAGAATATTAGACTGCACCATCTGCGTGATACACGAACGGTAACTGTTGCTCTCGCGGTGTAATCAACCAATCGGGGATTTTGGATTTTGTCAGTAAAAGGCAACTATTCTTAATCAAAAGATAACACAGCTTTTCTAGGTAAACAATTATTCAATTTGCGAAAAGGACACGATGCTTAATCATTTCCAGGGAAAATTATAATTAATGTCAAGGATTGCAGATTCATTCCAAAAGCAGTTTCCACTTTAGGAAACAACAACTGATTGGTATTCATTTTTGTAAAGAAAATTTATGAGGAGCTCGTCAAAGCGTTTCTCGTGAATAGGAAACGAGTATTTAGAACTTTCAATTACAGAAGTATTAGAAAAGCAAAACAAAGATTTCTGCAAAGATTTATCATAGAGACGTCCTTGGTGTTTCTTACCAAGCCGGCAACTGAAAATCTGCGATCATATGAAAACCATTTCACGTCAAAAAATTGGAAATTGTTTACAGCAAAACGTTACTGAAGTTACCAATAAATACGAAAACATCTGTTTTGAACGATTTCCTTCAAAACGAACAGAACAGCAATAGCATCAACAAAACGACACCTTTACTATGGAAATGTATGTGACCATTTACAATATTGTGTTGTGTGCCGTTACTGCACCGGGCAACGGAATTCTACTAGTGGCGCTATGTACAGATCCACTCAAATGTTTTCGAACTCCAAGCTCCTTTCTAGTGATTTCCATGATATTTGCCAACTTAATAACTGGGCTTTTGGTCGAACCACTGGCTGCTGCTTTAAATTTCGCTGACCACTACAAGATTTCCTTGCCTTCAGTCGTTTCCAATTTTTACAAAGCTTTTCTCGCTATTGCACCAAACGCGTCTTTTTTTACACTGTTTGCGTTGTCTTCGGACTCATATATTGCTGCATCGCGGCCTCTAAAATACAAGTACTTGGTAACAAGGAAGAACGTCACAATTTGCATTGCTGTAATCTGGGTATACATCACAACTTTCAGTTTCCTACAGTTCTTCGGAATCAGAGAGGAAGAGTATTTGAAAGTCGACTTGTATTTGAATACAACCGCAATTTTTGTCCTCCTGCTGGTCTCGTATGTTGGTCTTCTAAAATCGCTGCAGGCAAACAGGAAACGCGGATTAACTTTACACCCATGCCAGTCTGCGTGTCACGAGAGTTGGAGCAGAAAGCTCAGCGAAGAGAGAAACCGTCGATCATTAATGGTGGTTTTGATATTGATCATCATTCTAACACTGACCACCATACCGAATATGATTTCGTGGATGATGTACTTGAATTGCCAACTGTGCAGGGAAGCGAGCGAGTTTGCAGTCGCGCGGATCGTGTTAAGATATATAGCTTATCTTAAGTTTGCGATCGACCCCTTTGTATATGCGTGGAGAATGCCACGGTATAGAAAAGTTATGAAGAAGGCCGTCACTTGTCAACTGCATCAGAGGCAATTACCACCACACAATACCCTTCCTTGAACCCGAAAGGAAACCAGAATACACTGTAGATGAACTACAACAAACAATAATCTCTCACGTGCGTTTACACATCTATTTCTACTGAACCCGGGACCTCTCATTTGGCAGTTGGATGATACCGAACCCGCGACCTACTGGGTGGCAGTCAAGGAACGTACCAACTAAAGCTAACCTCGCATACACACCAAGGATGTTGAACTGAATCCGGGACCTACTGGGTGGCAGTTATAGATCGTACCAATTAAGCTAACCACACACAAACACACTGTTGTTTGTGTCAATTCGTTGTGATCTCCTCTACTACACTAGTTGAATCAGGGATTGTTCCCCAGATAGAGCCTAGACCGTCGAATGGTGACAACGAGGACTGTACATGATAATTCTGTTGCTACATGTAATTACCTGATACTGGAGAGGGAACATTTGAAAGACGAACAAGTATAACAAAAATAAATAAAGATTTATTGTAGTACACAGTTACAACACATTTCTGAAATGTTGCTAATTCCCAGCGGGACGATGTTAGCCCCAGTCGAAACCATCGTCTGACAACCCAGCGATACTGAAAAACACAAAATGCATATGTTCTCAGCAGTAAAGAGAGGTGTTATAATGCCTTGCATATATATATTCAACATGTGTAGTTCTTTTATTCACCTTGGGACTAGAACAGTTCTTTGACTGAATAATATCCATGTAGGCCGGCCCTCCTCAGTAAATTTATGCGAATTAAAAAATAATAACATTGATTGGAATCTTAAGTAATTGGTCAGTAGATATTCGAACGAGAACTGTTGATTAGTCTCGCTGAGAGCTAAGTAGTCAAGTTTAAGAATAAGTAATTTTCCTTTACCTAAACTCTAACCAATCACATGCTTAGAAGGCCAACCACGGGCGGTGAAAAACGTTGGTTACGAGTACAGTATTAGATGTTTAAACAAAATATAATGGTCAAACCTTTGTTATGCTTTGATTTGTGTTCATCAAGGCCAATTTCCTATATAAACGACATCTGCAAGCCTGCTATCGATGTTCTGCGACTGTTTTGCAATGAACGTTTGCCTTCCTGGACTCACAAACTGCCATTTTGTTTATATTCCTTCGCTTATTACCTATTCCCTAAACACGCTGCGCGGCTTCGTTTAATAGTTACGTCAAATCAAACTTCTAACGACCTTGTTTCCCACCGCCCGTGGTCCATCCAGTTTTCTAAGTGACCCAACAGCAAGAACCTACTGCATCACATGTTGCTCAACCTTTTTGCAAGTTTTGTCTTGAAATGCAGGAAGTTATATTTCAGAGGTTTTAAGTTTCAGTTTTTTTCGGATGTCTTAGATACTCGTACCTCTTCGAGTATTTATGTCATATTTAACCGGGTCAACTCGCCGTTGTCAATGATTCATAGGTCGAGCAGTACTTATAGACAAATTTCTGTTACGAAAGGAAAAGACTTCATCCTAATTTACACAGTTCTTACCTGCCAAGATCTTCATCTACTTGCGAGAGTTCTGAGTTAGACACCGAAGGAACGACCTGGTGAGTGAACAGAATATCATCCATATCTCATTCATATTCTTTGAAATTTATGGTATATTTGTATGGGGGCCCTCTGTATTATTTAAACTTCGAAATGATGCATGTATTGTCTTTAATATAGTCTTACATTGGAAGCAAAATTATCGTATTGTATTGTATTTCAAAGGTTCTTCCTATCTTCAATCTGTTTCAGTGCCAGGGGCTTGTTCATCAGAGGCCGGCCAGCTCTCTTGGAAAAATTAAATTTCCACGAGTTCGTGCGGGAAAATGTTATACCCAATCACGCTTTGCCGAAGCGACCTGCTTCCCAGAGAAATTGGTTCCAGTAGTCAGATCGTGAGCCTGGCTTCCTGCAAATGATAGCTTCGTTAGTAAAGCATGAAGGTAGCAAGAGCAGCGGTAGGTTGCTTTTCTGACACAAAGAAAACGCCAACGATTAACACACTCTTGAGCCCTGTAGGTAAGAAATTCAGTCTTTCATTTACCTTTCGTTCCCGCGTTGGTTGTTTACCGTTGAAGCATACGTTCATTCTTTTAACTACTTATTAACCGAGAGTGAAGTCTTTACGAGAATATGAAACTGAGCCCATGCTGTATTTACCAAGCGATAACAGACCTAACGTTCGAGTTTATTAATATTTTATTATATGGTCTCTTCTTTAAAAGCGACAACGCCGTGCAAGAGGAAATTCTTTACTTATGAACGCGCGTAGGCCATTCACAATAAATCCATACAACCGCTCAAGAACGTTGTCATATAATAAGTTCGCTTATTATTTTTCAAAAGAAGATTATAGTTCATTTCTCCTTTTATTCAGTTCTCCAATTCGTTCGTTTAAACAGGTTCGGCACTTCAGTTTTCATTTAAGTAGACTTCTGTGTTTGTACGTATTTTAAAACGTTCTTGTATTTTTTTATTTATAAAGTTCTCCCCTCCTCCTTCCTCCTTCCCTTGCTAAATGTACACAATTATAATTTCTCTGTATATTGGACACCCGACCAGATTAGCTTATATAGTTTTTTTGGCTGCCCAACCACTATTTAATTTTTCTTTCCAAATTTTTTAAACTTTTGTATGATTTGCACTTTTAATGGAATAAAGTTTTTGTTGTTGTTGTTATTTGATATCCCCATTGTTTGTTTGTTCATTCAATTTTTTCCATTTCTGTTAGCTAAATTTTCAATCACCGATTGGTTAGTTCGTTCGATACTATAACCTCATTTGCTCAAATGCGACAGGATCACAGTATTAAATCTAGTAATATTTGTACCTCTTTTGATGCAGCTCCATGCATCGCACTGCCTTTGCTTCCAGAGACCTGCTAACAAAATATTCAAGCACAGCAATAGTAAAACAGCGCAACACAAACATCAAACATAACAATATTAAAACACTGCAATATAAGAAGATAGTTGACTCCCTCAAGTAACGATCAAAAGTAAGGTTGGAGTTAGGTTTAGTTTAGCTTTAAGAGAGGTGTGGGTCGTTTCTGGAAAATGACTTGAAGTTGATGTTTTATTAAACGCATAACTGCGTCTCTTCACGGTACCTTGTCACCGTAATACTGGAATTTCTTTGAACAAGTGATGTTATAAAGAAAGCCAATGTGCAACGCAACATTGTTGCATTAAATCTTAAGATTATTAAATATTATTAATTTATCTTACGATTATTAAATATTATTAGTTAAGTTTCAAGAAAATGAGGGGATCGGGTTATTCGAAGTTAACTGTTTAAAATAACCTCACTACTCGTTCCAGGCTTAAATATGGGTTTTAGTACTGCGCGGCCTGAAGTTGGAAAATAAGCACTCTTACATACTCGAGTTAACATCCAAGCCGTAATTTCCTACCAAACTCAAAAACATTTCGTATATATTCAGTATCCACTTCACCTTTTGCTCTTCCTCTTCTTTCCGTTTCTTGATCATGTTCATGTACTGCAGCATGACGGGATCAATGTCGGGTTCAGTGGTTCCCATATTTCCATTCCCAGTTTTTTCTTTTTCAACATCAGCAGCCTCCTCGATGTCTTCCTCTTCCAAAGTCATTTCTATTGTTCGCTCGTCTTGGTGATTCTCTCGCTGACGATTCTCACGCTCGCGTTCGTCACGCTCACGTTCATCACGCTCACGTTCATCACGCTCCAGACGCTCCAACTCACGCAATTCGCGTTGCTCTCGTTCCCACGCTTCCTGTTCGCGTTGACGTTTTGTCTCCTCCTGCCGCTTTTGCTCCGCTTTCCATTCGCGTTCTTCACGCTCACGCTCTTCACGCTCACGCTCTTCACGAATACGTGCGTCACGCTCTTGGTCACCTTTCAGCTTGTCATGCTGTTGTTCCCCAAGAGTTTCCATTGCTGATGTCACTCTCCAAGCATCATCAAGTGACACTATTAGCCCTGCCCCGCCAGTTCCACCTACAGTAGATTCATGACTTCCTGTGCTTGCATCACTGACGTCTTTGCGTGAATCTATTTCGGAGTCCTTCCTCCAGTTCGCATCTAATGAAATATCTGGCTTCTGTTCATTTCGTGGTTCAAACACACCAAAACCTCGAGTTGCAGCGGTTTCTCTGTCTGTCATTCTACTAGTTCTGTCAACCTGTTCTTCGTTCACAGTTGCTACTTGCACAACAGTTGGCGTTTTGAGGATCCCAACTGTCAGCATGCCACTGCTGACTGACCAATCACTGTTGTTCTTTGACTCTGAACCATTGACGTCACCATACACCTTACTTTGGCCCAGTTCCAGCTGTTCATCCTTCGTCGAATCAAGAGAGGTCTGAAACTGTACTCTTGAACTTTGTCTAACATTGCTTCCTGAAGGATTTGACATCACGGGTATATTGGTGTCCTGTGTTGTGTTCTGGGAATCACCCTTACTGGGGTCGATAGTACTTGATAAAGGTCGCCTGGAAGAATCTGAGGATTGATGCGAATTTCCCAAGCCTTTTTGGTGGAGTAGAGGAACAGGGCAGGAATCTTGAGCCGAGTCCACAGTTGAGTGAGCGCCTGTGATGGGAGTGCCTTTAATGGGTGCGGCAATCACAGACGGCTGACCGGGTCTCGCTTCTAGGTCACCCACTGACACGGAATGGTTGGTTGGCATGGTTGAGGAGGCGGTTGTTGCCAGGTACCTGACAATACAAGTGATAATATTAATATTAATATTAATAATAATAATAATAATAGTGGTGGTGGTGGTAAGTATTGCAAAGTCTTATCCCGTAATCTCAAATTTCGAATTTTACTATTTCAATAAGAATTTATGTTGAATTTCTGATCGTTAGCAAGTTCTTCATCTGGTAGTCACATCTGCAGTCGTGGCATACCGTAACTAATGACTCGCCCGCAGTAAAACAGTCGAGATAGTCACACAACTGAACAACGAACACTCTTCAAAGCACAAGCCCAAAACCAAAATATGAGAGTTGATTACAAGTTCAGCGGCAGCAGATGACACCATAGGGACATACCTCGTTTGTACATCCTCAGGAAGCTGTGATATTCCAAAAGAGGGGAGTGTGTAAAACTGAGCTGGACGCTCACCACGTGATGTCTTGTCAGGTGATTCGGGAACCCAAGCGAGTGGAACGAATTCGTGTTGGTTTTCTAGAAGACAAGAAATATTTAGCGACCTCAAAGGGACAAACCAGCAGTCACACAATATAATTTAGCGTAGTTGAAAATTACTACGGCTAAAAACGTTTGGCGGGTATACGACTTTCAAGTTCCAGCAGCAACAAAAGAACGGTTTATTTATATAACCTTCTCTGAGCTTAGTTTCGAGTGTGCATGGTTGGCTCAGTGTGTGCGTGGTTGGCCCAGTCGGTAAGATCTGTGACTTCCAATCCAAGGTCCTGGGTTCAGTCCCAGGCCTTGCCGAGGGTTGAATTATTTCGGGACCTTCTTTCGCCACACCGTCCTCGGACAGGGACGTTAAGCCGTTGGTCTAGTCTGTCGACGGTCTACAGGGGGACTTAAAATAACCCACACACTTGTCAATAGGAGTAGGCTAAAGCCGGTGTCATGGACTGTTGCTGAAAACAAAACACAAACAAATCACACAGATAGTCTTTCCGTAGAGCAAAAGCGTACGTTTATAAGGCGTAAAAAGACTACGATCCGATGACATAGAGATAAATACTAAACGTAAACATTTGCTCGGTACACCATCGTAAAATATCCTAAGCGATGTTCTATGAGATAACAGTGTATCAAATCATTAAAAGAATGAGGTCAAGGTAAGATCCTCTTTTTCCTCATCTTCATCCCCCTCTTCCTCCTCCTCCTCCCTCTCCTCCTCACCTTCCTCCTCTTCCTCCCTATTCTCTTCCTCCACCTCGTCCTCCTCCTCACCTTCCTCCTCTTCCTCCCTATTCTCTTCTTCCTCCTCCTCCTCCTCCTCCTCCTCACCTTCCTCCTCTTCCACCCTATTCTCTTCCTCCACCTCCTCCTCCTCCTCCTCCTCCTCCTCCTCCTCACCTTCCTCCTCTTCCTCCCTATTCTCTTCCTCCACCTCCTCCTCCTCACCTTCCTCCTCTTCCACCCTATTCTCTTCCTCCACCTCCTCCTTCTCCTCCTCTTCCTCCCTCTTCTCTTCCTCCACCTCGTCCTCCTCCTCCTCACCTTCCTCTTCTTCCTCCCTATTCTCTTCCTCCACCTCCTCCTCCTCCTCCTCCTCCTCCTCCTTATTACTAGTATAATTATTACATAATTATTCAGTTTGTATTTGAATTTTCTACATCACCAACCAGTTTCGTGCCCAGGAACTGAAATGCCAGCTCCTTGACAAGGGACGAGAAGTGCCCGGGGATCATTGAATGATATTCCCGTGTTCCTCATGCGGGACTGGAAATTCAGGTAAGACTCTTCAAGGCCCTATGGAACAATAATAAAAAAGGCCTTTAACAACTCAACAGCTCTTCTACTACTAATTTTACGTAAAATAAATACCGATGTTTGGTAATAACTACAAAAGATGGCAAGAACACTAATAATAATAATAATAATAATAATAAATAAAAAATATTATAAATACAAAAATAAGTTTTGCTACAAATATTTCAAGCACAGTCCTGCCATAAACGGCTGTAAATATGGTTTATTGTTCAATAAACGTTTAGTATAAATGGGACGACCTTGTTTTGGCATGCAGTAGTTTTGCGTAGGTTAACCGTGAAACTGCCTTTTTAAAAACGCTAATTTCCAAGAAAAACTTGAGATGTTAAGTAATCAAATCTGTATTTGTATTTTGAGTCCAGTCGGACTATCGTCGTGGTTATTTCATCAATGCTCTTATCTCACCTCATGGAAACTTTGTATTTGTCTATAATCTAAACAGAAGATAACCTAAATCTGGGCCTCGTGATGACGTCATGTTATGTCTCTGGTTTAATGAAAGGGTGAACTCCGCTTCTGTAAGTGATACACAGTTTGTTCAGAGACAGAGCTAACTTATTGTAGGAATCACAGCATGAAATTTAAGATTCTTTTGGGAATTGGCTGATTTTATTAAAAATACAGAGTTTGAACACAAATGCGAGAGTGTACTACTGATTGAGGAAGGAAGGAATCACGGTGCAACACCTTGTATAGCGTTTAATAAGCCGGCGCCACACGAGAACTGAGCGTCTACTTTTGGGGGCAAGTTCCTTGACAAATTTTGACTTTCCTACCAATACAAATATTCCAATAAGCGTGTGTTCATTATTCAGTAAGTTTCGGATTTCTTAAAGTTTATCAATAATTTCTTGAGTGGACCTTGTTACTAGTAACGTCATAATCTTCCATCTCATGACTCGCTGAATAACAGCTCAACAAGGAGACTATGACATAGTTGCGAATGCTTTTCTAGATTACAATGTACAATAAAAACGTATTTAATGATATTATGCCTTTAAAGGCCATGACTATATGACTACACAGTAATGTATTAGCTACAGCTGACTTTAACGCGAGGAAACCTATTGTTTCTGATAAAGACAGTCAATCTCAAGCAATTCGATTTGCTGTTGCTGCTAAATAAGCTGTAAAAGATGAACAACATGAAATTTTAGAACTATTATTAGTAAAACTAAAAGCCAGAAATATTGAAATATTCCAGTTCAGATCCGTTGGGACTCTACGGAATTTCTTGTATACATATTTGTTTTTGTACATCAGAGTTTATCCACGGAGGCTGCCGATATCCCAGCAGAATTTGCCGCGATGGTGCGTGTTTATCGAACCTTGCGATGCTAACGATGCCGTTCTCAGACGTCATTTCCCAAGTGTAGGGACAACGCCACTGGGGTAATCTGCCCCAATATGTCCACTATTGGGCCAGGCTACGAAGCTCGATGTATTAGCAGCTACTCAGTCGAACGCAAGGACCGCACAACATCTTATAATATGCACTGCGTCGTTGCTATAGCGTGTGGCAAAAAGATGGAAAACGATAAAAAAGATACAAGAAAAAATACCCAGATTACAAAATAGATTGCTGCAATTCCGACTTCTGTAACGAAGCTTCCTCGATGGTGATATCCAATGGGTCAGCGGTTTCGATCATGTTAGCATTCGTGGTGAAATACGTGGAAGTTACACGCCTCTCCAGTCTTATCTATTAATAATAGTTAGCTGTCAGAGGTGCTGCGTATTTAAACATTTTTTCATGCGTATTTAATATTTTTTCTATTTACAGGATCAACC
>JANSTR010150463.1:0-10920 GCA_025434805.1 Antipathozoanthus remengesaui | reverse complement strand
AGTCATTAGTGAATACGTCTGTGGTGTGATTGAGATAAGGTATTTTCGAAATAGCATTGTTTATGGGATAAAATAGAGAGGGATAATAAGTTGTTGTATATGACCGATCCAGAAACGAAAATAGGACTGGGACTAACCACTCAAACTGTCCCAGAAAGCAACGCTACAAGTGCTAATTTTAGATCAGCGAACAACAGACAGTCATTAGTGAATACGTCTGTGGTGTGATTGAGATAAGGTATTTTCGAAATAGCATTGTTTATGGGATAAAATAGAATCACACTTATTGTGCAAAAACAACGTTCGGAAGATTGTTAATGATGGATTGTCTAAAACACGCAGATGAGCAAAGCCTTCTGGGACCGTTTGGGTGGACAGACCCAGTCCTATTTTCATTTCTGGATCGGTCAATTGTCATGAGGTTAAAACCTTGCAAGATATTATACATGAACTTCTATCAAGCCAATGATATAAACAACAGAGGGGGGAGGGGGGGGTAGCCTGTGTCACAGACTGCTCTACCATATTTCAGTGACCGCTGGCATGCCGTCTGGAATGACATAACATATTCCTTCACTAAGAAAACATAAAATTAAACAACAATTTTTAACTGTTTGTAAAGGGAACTGTACAACCCGATAAAGTCCTCATCAGCTTTTATATAAAGTTTAATAACGTTGTTATTTAAATCTCATTCGCACATCAAATCATTAAGTTATGAAATTTGAATAGTACTAGGTATCCACTGAACGCCACGCGTGTAACGTTATATCACTGGTAAAAATATGCTATCCCATGCATACTTTGCTATTTCCATTCCATATTAAACCGAAGATTATTCAGAGACTAAGTAAATGCAGCAACACACTGAGTTTCTGATCAGCATTACTAGTTTTTAACAGCGATATCTCAGTTTCTTCTCATCAAATATCAATCGAGTTCGGAAAAGAATACAAGAAAATGCCCCTGGCGACTGCAGGCAATTGATGTGCACGCGTCCCCAGCAATATGGTTCTTCTGTAAAACTTCTCTCATATCAGGATGAAGTCTATTTTCACGTTAGGTCCGACCATACGATTACTTATTTCCCCTCCAAAAAACTGAATGGCTGAAAATTAGTTATTAAAAAGAATTGTCGGTTATTCAGTGTCCCTATTAGGACACTTTTCATTGACAACCCTAGAATACACTGTAATAGAAGATATGGTCCAATATAGTAATATTAAGGCCAGCCAAGAAACAAAAAATTCTGTGATTTTTTTCTCACAAACTTTCTTTTAAATATATACACCGAGCTTAAATACCATCTGCAAAACACTGTTTCCATGAAGTGCCCTCCGTCTAGTGCATTGCACGAAACAATTTGATGTATACTTTTGAACCAAAACAAGTGAATATCCAATCTTGGAACTATTAGTGACAATGATTGCGGACATCATTTGGTATCACCGAAAGATATAATTTGAACACATCCCGCTGAGTAGCTATCTAAATTAATGGCGTTTAGCATTCACATTGTATAACAATAATACCAAACTTTGATTCTGATCACATTTCTAATTCATAACGCCAGACACGATTTATTCGGCGCCGTTATGGCAAAACTAATAGCCGATAGGCAATTGTCGAATTGAACTTTGAGAGTATTGAAGCAGGATAATCACTTACTATCGCGTTTATGAGGACTCTCGGCGGTCATGCAGTCCAACAAACGCAAGTTATTATAAGAAGGAATAGCTTTAGCGACAAAGCATACAATAAATTCATAAGGAAAAGTCATTGGTGGTGGTAAGAACATAAACTTCATGACTTGAGTAGTCTCCTCGCATGCAGGTGTTTCCATCACAGCTCGTACGGAGGCTCTCAATGTTCAATGTCAGCAGTCGTTTGTGAGGAGGGAGCCAAAAGGAGACTACTGATGACTTGAGAAAAATATTTTTATATTAACCCTTACCCTACTGATTTTTCAAAAGTAACGTTATCAAACTTTATCAAAATTGTCAGCTTTTGAATTTCATGAAACAATGGATATTTTGAGAATCCACTCTTCGAGAGCTGAAACAAAATGAATGGTCACTTTATAGAGTTTTATCAACTGGTTCAAAATTAGGACATTCTTGGTTTATTTAAATAGGGTTTAGTAGGGAAAGGGCTAATGCATGCACGAAAAATATTTCCTGGGGAAACGTCACATTTTGCCGAATTCGGCAATTGAAAAGCACAAAACATGATTGCAAACATTTGTCTAAAATAAACTGTTTTTACTCTGAAAATGTATGTATTTATAAAATATATTCATTCCTTCTTAGCAGCAGTTGTTCTTCGTGTGAATGTTTGCCTTAGGATAATATTACATTAATTATTAGTTATTTCCTAAAGAGCAGAATTGAAAGAGAGACAGGAGTTCAGAATTACCCAGGTATTTTGCCAACAATGATCTTTTCGCGCACGTTGCATTGTGTGCCGGGATATATACAATATCTATGGAACGACATACGAAAGTGTTTTTATTCTTCCTCTATAAACTTTTGCTGTAAATATCGTAGTTAATTGTTCAAACGTCAGTCCCATATGCTATAATGCTGAGCTTACAGAAAATGCTATAGAATCGGGTAGACAGTGAACTTAATATATTTCATACTTTCGTTTGATGCGTTCTGTTCGAAACATAAGCCGTTTGTGATTAGGAGAAAATTCGGCAAGCTGTGGTTCGCTTTCCAATTTCAGTGTAGAGAAGGATAAATTTTATCAAGAAAGACGAAATAGGCTCCTGGTTTAGTCATGAAACATTGAAAATGTAGCAAAACCGTTTTGAAATCAATTAAAAGTCCAAAAGATTTGGCAAACTAAACTGGTGAGATGACAATTAATCGTACATTATAGAAAAGATACAGTGTACGTATTCCGTTTTGTTTACTAAATCAATCTTCTAGTCGTGTCTAGTAACGAAAAGATAGTATCTGCACAAAATGTAATAATTTAAAAGACAGATATTAACAAAATTGCATGCATACTAAGTTTCTTTTGCAAAAGATTGCAGTAGTTCTTCGTCCAAAACCTAAGAATATTTGGGTTATTTTGTAAGCAAACTCGGTGCGATTTCTGCGTTATTCTTTACTTCCAGCAAAATAAACAAAAAAATAATAATTTATATATAAAAAATTGTACTAGAAAGTTTTTTTTGTTCCCAGCGACACTCCAAAATCTGATAAGAAACGAGGCCACATCCTCAGGAACAATGTCTTCGAATGATTATCTCTTTATTTGTTTGGTAGAAAAATTAAATATTCTGATTATATTTGTTTGTCACCTCGGATCACACGAAAACTGTAACAAGATGAATCGTAGAATCCGCGCGCTTGCCGGACACTTGGAAACTGGGGTGCGCGTCACCGTGCATGAATCTCACTTTTTTTGACAAAGAATGCACTGCGCGCGCAAAACGAGATCAACTAGAATATTTGGTTGTGTATTTCCGAAGAGCTCCACCTCTTTTACGTCTTGTTAATAGTGATTCATTCTGAAGACTAATCATCTGTAGATGACAAGTAGTCACGCTCCTTGACCACAAGTTCTCCAACTGTCTTTGTTTTCACTCTAAGCTCTTTTTACGGTACCATAATACACAGTAATTGACTGTGTGCAGGATGAAATATTAGCGCAACACAGAGACACTTCAACGTGGAAAGTGTTATTTTTGTTTGCTGCTTGTTAAAGCAATGCTGTTCTACATTTGGAGTTAATTTAAGAGATGTCAGTTATTGTTCTTCTTCTCGATACGCAGATATGTACTCAGTGGTATATTATCAGCGATCCATCGAGTTCTGGCAATACAACAATGACAGTCTCAGTTCATTTATACGTTTCCCAAATGCCAATCTACTTGTATTACATCCATCTTGTCTTCATATTGTGAGTTTGCAAATCTGATGTGACTCGCAAACAATTGTTCTCTACGAGACACGGAGAAGGAGGGAAGGTTGAATAGAAAAAGGAGGTCTACGATAAACAAAGGCGTTGCGAGGGGGAGGGCGTGTGACAGGTGCAAACGACCCCCCTTTTGAACGTCAAAAATGAGAAACGTCCCCCTACCCCACCACCCCCTCCCCCTACAGCGCAGTAAACCTGTTCAGTCGATCCCCTCTCAAAAATATCCTGGTGACGCCTATGATGAACTTTTAACCTGCGTCAAAAAATCTTGGCGCCTGCAGAAACGCAGGCAAAAAATTTTCATATCTTTTTAATACGGACATATAATATCTTACATGCAATTCTTGTATACTAATTGGTGGTTATTAATATCATAATTGTACTCATTAAATAAGAATGGAAGCAACGCCCAGCAATATTTTATTGTTCGTTTATAATCCGCAATACTAACTTTATAAATAGCATTTTCCATTCACAATTCTTTTCTATAACTCCACTTCTAGATAATGGATTGTTGAAGATGATGATTTAAGGCTTAGTTTAATAAGGACCCTTAAGCAGTATAATTGCGTGTCAATAACTCACTCTTCAGCCAATATTCAGTTGCGCCAGACACCTCAACCATGACACAGTATGTCTTTTCTATAATTTGCCGCCAAATAACTCCGCCGAGCAGCAATCAAATGCACCATATTCTTACAGTATTTCACTTTATTATTGCAAGATGAACGCCTCGAATATATTTTACAGAAAAATTGTCAATAAATATTGTAGTCGATCCACGCGTGCTTTCAAAGGGAGTGTTAAGGATGGCATTCAGACATATAATGATATGGCTAAGCAACCATTGTGAGGAGTATTTCGAGCGAGTCAATCGAGGCCTTGATAGCCACCTCTCTCAGAGTACTTCCCGCCAAAATAAATTCATGATTGAATAAAGACATGCGAATAATAAACAAGTATGCGATGAGGTGATGTTCTGCAGTTCTAGGAGTTATCAGATAACAACACTGAGTCAACAAATTGTTTTAAAATAAATCAACACAAGCAAATGTTATACGAATAATTTCTTTAAGTCGTATCTCTCAAACATATCGATTTCATATCCAATTGTATTTGTTTTGGAAAAGCAAAATTAGCGCCATCTCAAATGTTATCTTCACGAGAGTGTATAATTATGTTAGAGTCAATGACTGGACCAATCAAATCGCAGCATTAGCAATATACTTCTGTTTAAAAATTATAAAGTATAGAACTAATGTTCTCTAAACACTATACAAACAGACAGATATCATTCAGCACGTTGGCTGTGTCTTCGCTGGTCTTCGCTGGCAGCAATCAAACGCTAATTATTCGAATTTCATTCAGTGATTTACAAGGTAAGAAAAGATATAAAAAACAGCAGCAACGTATTAAAAACAAGATCGCTATTATCTGTAAAAAGCAGGAAACCAACACTACTTTGCCCAGGAAACGATTCCAAAACCACACAATAGTATAAATGAGGTATATTTGTCAAAAGGTAAACGATTAACGGATCGGTCATACGCCGGGAAAGACCATTAATACTTCTAAAATTCCTAGCTCGGCTCATAGAAGGAAACCCTTTCTGGAACCTATAATGCATTTCATACAATACACTACTCGATAATAGTATTTTTGGGCGATTAAATATTCTCTAGTCAGTTGTTTCTGTGTCTGAAGTTGTTTGGGGAATTTTTCGTCCACAATAGTTGTGAAATTGAAACCTGCTGCGTGCACGCTCTCTTAACTTTCCCGCCAAATAGTCGTGAAAATTTCAAATTGGCTCCTTGTAGACACACACATATTTTAAGGTGCACCGCGGCCTTTGGAGACACTCACGAAGCATGGCTATAAACTGAGTTAATTGATGAATTCTGTCGCACCTGAACAGACTTGGATAACAATGAAAGGATTGCTGTGTTGGATGCTTGTATGTACTGCGGTGCTGCAATCTAATGTGAGAGCTGCTGTTCTTGGTGATGATGATCTGGATGTACTGCGGACCCTCTCTGATGACAAAGGAAAAGGTATTTTGGCCTCTGATATTGCAATATTTGCCTCGAAACTGATTGGTATCTTATTTGGATCCTGCTACGTAACCAGATAAAAAGTAATCAAACAGATATAAACTTTCCTTAGAGATATGAAATTGGAACAGCGCTATCATGCAGCGCATTTTAGTTTGCATGGGGATAAATCCTAAATTTTTAAGCCATAAGTAGATGGTTTAACAAAACTTGTAATGGGATTTTGGTGGGGTGAATGTGAGCAAACATATCCAGGTAGAATTATTTTCGGAATACGTTTTCCGTTAGTGAGTGTAAGTACTTTAAAAGTACATCATTGTATTTTCTGCGCCAGGACACGAAACTGCAACATACATCGGAATGACAGAACATGAATTTAAAACCCGCTATATAATAACCACAATACATCATTCAGGCACGAGAAACACTCAAGCAGCACAACCTTATCGAAATACATCGGGGACTTAAAGAGCGATGGCCCACAAGAGTGGCGATGCAGCCTTTGCCTCGCCGAGAAATTTTACATACTAAACAGCGCTAAAAAGAACTTACTAAACAAAAGATCCCAAATGATTTCTAAATGCCGGCATGAGAACACATTTTATGCATGCAATTTTAAACCCAGTTAAGCCAAAACCCGCTGAATAACTTTTAGTCTGAAGATCGCCTGAGAGCGTGAAACTCGGAGTTACAGAGAATATTTTTTACCTTTTATCCATTTTATTAGTATTTTATACTTATGCTCTGCGATTTAAATGCATCAAGCTCTTTTTAAACAAAGTGAAACCCCGCACTTTACAAGTAAATATTGATATATATAAAAAACAAAAAGGTAAATATCCTAAAGTGAAATGCAAACTTTAAACTGTATTTCATTGCATTGCATTTGCATTGTAATTGTACTGTATTGCATTACGTTCTAATTCTACTATATTGCCTTTGCATTGTGTCTGTGCTGTATTGCATTTCCATTGTATTTGTACTGTATTGTTTTGCATTTTAATTGTACATAATATATTCCATTGCATTATATTTAAATTGTATTTCATTCTCATTGCATTTGTACTATATTATATTACATTGCATTGAACTGTATTGGTACTCAGTGTATCCATTTGCACTGTATTCGTACTGTATTTAAATGTATAATGTTTCGTGTCTCACTTCAGGCTCGCCAAAATACCACAAGATTCGTAAAAAAATTAAGATATCCTTTCATACGGATACTAAAACTGTTTAATAAATAAAGAGTATTGTATCTTGTTATATTGCAATGTAAGAGTATTCTATTGTAGTTTGTTCAACCTCAAAAACGTTTTGTTTCGGAAATAGCGCCATATACTCCCATTCCCGGCAGCAAGTACATTGGCAATATGCCTGAAAGCGCGACAACCCTCGCCTATGACGTGGCAACTCACGTGGACTCCAAAGCCACTGAAGTGTTCATCTATGCCTACGTCACAACTCACAACTTAGGACCGTACACACGGGGCTACTACGTGATATGGACCGAAATCAATGGGGTTAAGTACGAGCAATACATGAATATAGCAACCGGCTTCCCGTCGGTTACCATCAACTCAGCCAACTTGTGGTTTCCAATCAGCGCGAATTCCCAGCTTCACATCAAGTTGTTGTACCAAGGGGATGGCAGCATCGCACACAAGGAAGGACTCTCTGCCAAGTCAGAGAAATGCCCTTTCACTGGAGAGTCTAGTGGAGTATTTATCATTGGATACAAGTAGATGAGCACAGGCAGTGTCTCTGAGACACTTTGTTTTGACCCTAAGGTTTTGTCTTGAATATGTAATGTAAAGGTAGACGCATCTACAGCAGCCAGTGTTTAGTTTTTCTATGTTCTTGAACGTCTGTGTTTAGGTTTCCTTCATAAAACTTAGGCCCGGGCCAAACGTCGAACTTCACATGTGCCGAATCTAATGCAAATGCGGTAGAACACTGAATAGAATTTTTCATTAGCATTAGATTCGGTACATGTAAAGTTCGACGTTTGGCCCGGGCTTAAGTTCATTTTTTGAGATTTTTAGACCGTACAAGCGGGAATGTTGAGTTATTGAGGGTCCGAATAGCTGAGAGCCATCTGTAATTACCAATTTCTTGCACTTTAACGGTTGTTGCAGCTACACCTATTTTATTACATTTTTCGTTATGTTTATAACAATTTGCGTTATGTTTATTACATTTTGCGTTATGTTTAATTATTACAATTTGCGTTATGTTTATTAGATTTTGCGTTATGTTTATTACAATTTGCGTAGACTTGATTTTATTACAAAACGCTGCAAAACGCGTAGTTAAGTTTATTACAAAATGCCGCAACAAATATTACAAAACGGATAAGTTATTACAAAACGCTGCAACCCCTTTTTACAAAACGCATAGGTTATTACAAAACGCGTAATTATTACAAAAACAGAACAGTCATCATCATTACGGCCTCATCATGATCATGATCATTATCACCATCACACCATCATTATCATCATCACTATTATTATTGCTCTGCAAGTAATACTTGGTTACCATCAAAATGAAACGTAATGCAGATAAACCAACTCGATTGCTTGCGAGATATAATATACATGCGCATCTCCAATAATGTTGCAGTAATAAAAACATATTTCCTGCATTTTCGACGCATGTTCTGCGGCATTTTGTGATAATTACGCGTTTTGTAATAACTTCTGCAGCGTTTGTAATAAAATCAAGTCTACGCAAATTGTAATAAACACTAACGCAAAATGTAATAAAAATAGGTTTAGCTGCAAAAACCGTTAAAATGCAAGGAATTGGCTATTTCAGTTGGCTCTCAGTTATTCAGACCCTCAAAAAGTCATCAGTCCCGCTTGTAATTTGAACACATCAATATTTGCCCCATTGTTCGGTTGTCTAAATACAAAACAATGGCCCGCCACACTTTGGCGAAAAATTATTACTGTAGTGTTACTCTTGTAAACTCGAACGTCAGCCAAACCCAAGGTTTTACCAACTGGAACAAAAGCTGTAACCGACCTTTTTTTGTCGATCTCCGATAACTCCAACCCTTAAATAACCCAATTACAAAATGCCGTAACGATTATTACAAAACGCGTAAGTTGTTACAAAACGCGTAATTATTACAAAATGCCGCAGAACAGACGCACACATATATAAACATTTACACATTAGTTCCAGACTGAGGTGAATTCTTAAACGGTCTTAAGTCTTAAGCCTGATTCAAATATAATCGCAGGCGATCGCACAATCACAGAAATCACTAGATCAAACAGCACCGACGTGTTGCTCACATACAGTGTATAACCATAGCTATTGGTTAAAACCGAGTCAGTAACTGTCATTTCAATCGTATTCAGATCCTGGCAATACAAATCTGCATGTAGTGATCCAACATGGACACGTTTAATGAAGAACGTTTGTTCGATCGCAGAGTTCTGATTATATAGAAATTATTTGTAATCGCAGACGCCGGATCACAGGAATAAAACATGGTTCGATTTCTGCAATTATGTGAAATCACGATCCACATAATCGCAGAGCAATTCACATATAATCAGGCGATCGTCTGCAATTATTTTTGAAGCAGGCTATACAAGAACAGGTTCTTATAAAGCAAAATACTAATTGGATTTAAAATATTCATCGTTTCTCCCAGTACATGAATCGTTTCCTTTTAAAATTATTAAATCACCATCAATCACCATATTTCTTTATCAATCTACATCAACCATTATCATTCCTCACTTCTTAATATTATTTCCTGTCTGAAGAGTGAAGTTGTTCTCTATTCTAACCAGCTCAACTAGTACTGATGTTTAGCTAGAGCTGATTGCAGTAGATGAAAATGTTGTTTTGGGTTAAGGGCAAGATTCACTTAAAGCTATATAAAAAACACAGTGCATACAAAATTCATACTGTGTCAGTTTAGTGGATAAAACATTTCGCACTTTATTGTAATACTAAATATAGATAACTAATAAAGTATTGAACTAGATTATAAAACTGTACTGTAACAATAAACAATAACAAAGATATGGCACAGGTGTTCTTATATTTGTAAAGAAAATCATCCATGATGCAGACACGACGAGAAACTTATTGTCCTTATTGGAGGACCAGAATTTTTCTGGGGGGTGGAGAGCGCTGCCGAATATCGACCAAAGCAGGACTAAGGACTCAACTGACTCAGAAGACAGTTCCTCAATGTTGTTGTTATAGAATTTCCTCGTACCAAAATGATTGAAATTTTGAAAGGATTGAAGAAATTGTTGTCTCTTTTGTTCTCTAAGCATATTTATCTTTCTGATGAACGGAGAGTTCTTACAAAACCTGTTGCTCAAACGTTCTCCAAAGATAGGTCTACTGAAATCGCTGCCAAAGATTGCTCAGTTTGTTCCTCACTAACTATTAATCCACAATGATTCATTGACATAAATTGAAGTTTATTTTGAAATATTGATCTCCTTTGCTTGCTCTTCTTCGTTTCAGCCACGCAACTCAGAAGTTCCAAAATTGTTTAATTATTAGTATTTGAAATCGCCATGAGATTTTCCAACTTTTTTGAGTTTTAAAACTTTTGGGAGACGGACGTCATTAATTAAAACGAGGAGTAAGTATTTTGTAGTTCTTTAACATAGTTTCACCGAAATTATTACGCTGTAAATAATAATTGCTTTAGCCAAAGTCATCCAATTTTGTTATCACTCGTACGATTACAGACCGAACTGGACTCAACCCAGTCCTATTACCATTGCTGATCACTCGTATGATTACAGACCTAACTGGATTAAACTCAGTCCTATTACCATTACTGATCACTCGTATGAATACAGACCGAACTGGACTCCACTCAGTCCTATTACCATTACTGATCACTCGTATGATTACAGACCGAACTGGACTCCACTCAGTCCTATTACCATTA
>JANSTR010150452.1:0-10920 GCA_025434805.1 Antipathozoanthus remengesaui | reverse complement strand
CGAAGCGCGTAGGCCATGAGGAAAAACGAGGGTCCGTAACTTACGGTACGGATCGAGCAAACGAGGTTTATATGAGAGGGAGTAACCATTAAGGTTTGGCCGCTCAGCACTGGTGAATAAAGAGAAATAGTAGTTTATGGTTAAAGTTACAGTGCTGTACAAATACATTGTACAGCACTGTAACTTTAACCATAAACTACTATTTGAGGTTAATAAGATGTTTATTATATGGCTTTGACCTTTTTAGTCCTTTGAGAATGGAACTAGGTAGTAGAGGTCCGTACCTTAAGTTACGGACCTGGAATTGACAAATCAGAGCGTGCGAATTTAGCCAGCTATATAATAACAACGGTTTTAGGACAGTTAAATCTATGGTTTCACTGACAGAAATTTGTGTAAAGTGCCAATGAGAAATGTGGTTAGTATGGCAAAGAGAAGAGCTACGTATATACGAACTGAATTAATAATTATTGGGCCAAGTTGAGCAAATTAAAGACGATTTGCTACCAGCTCCCGGTGTCCGTTCAGTTATTGTGTGAGCAAGAGTTCCTTTGTAGAGAAGTGATTGGAGCAGGAACTACCAAATCTGGCATGTGCTGAAAACCTACCTATCTACCTACCAACCTACCTACTGCCTGTCAACCTATCTATCTATCTACCTACGTACCTATCTACCTACCTACCTATCTACCTACCTACCTATCTACCAACCTACCTACCTATCTACCTACCGACCTACCTACCTATCAACCTACCAGCCTACCTACCTGTCTACCTACCTATCTACCTACCTATCTACCTACCAACCTATCTACCTACCAAGCTACCCACCAACCAGCCTACCTACCTATCAAACTACTTCCCAACCTAACCACCTACCTACCTACTAGCCAACCTATGAACCAGTCTACCTATCTACCAAACAACCTGCCTACAAACCTACCTACCAGCTTTCTTAGCTACCCACTTAACGTACCTACCAACTTAACAGATTAGTTATATACATTCTGTGAGTAATATCTCTGTTCGCTAATCTTAATGGTGACAATTGAACCAAGTAAAGAATAATATTCCTTATCCGCAGACGAGAAATGCTATACGAGTTGGTAACCCTCCCCCCGCCTTCCAGGACACATCCAACCCTGTGTACAGGACAACGGTGATATGTTTTGGGGCTCTACTGGTGGCTGCGGTTGTCGTTGGAATTATTTTTTATTTCTTGCGCAAGAGAAGGGTTGAAACAGAATCGACAGGTGAGAATATATCCGTTTAACTAGTAAGAGCTATACTCTTTTAATTGTTACAGTTGATTTTACAATTTTGGCTTTTACTATTAATTTTTGACTGGTTGCTTTTTGTTTATTTATAGTTTCATTACAAGCGGCCAAACTTCTTCGGCAGAACCTTGATGCAAGACGCAGTTTGCATCTTGTGGTACAGCTGTTCTATAGCAATATCACAAAAGCTTACCAAGAACTCACTGCCCGCCACATGAAAGAAAGAAAGAAATATCTGCAGCAACTCGGACAAGAAAATTCTCGTCGTCGTCTGTTAACACGTGATACTCCAAGTGCAAAAGACAACACCGTTAATCCGACGCCAAGAGCAAATTTTGTTCGTTTTGCGCAAGACAGTCTGGATTTTGTGAACATAAATTCCGCATTCGCTATGGACAATATTCCTGAGAAAAACCAAATTCGGAGTTATTGTAAGAAAGATACCACGGTGTGCTAGATAGACGAGTTTCCATTTTATATCTAAAGTGAAAGCGTGTTGATCTTCCAGCCATGCAAGACTAACGGATCACTGATCATGAATGTGACATTGAAAACTCGCGCAACGAAACAATAAAGCCACATCGAAATTTGATTAAGAATCACGGTCGTGCCACGTGATTGAACTACGTGCTCTTATTGGCTAATTGACAGTCCTTAGTTTTTTTAGCAGTTGCTACTTGCACTAGATTTCTGTTACTTTCTTTACTATAGAATGATATCTGCTTGATTGTATGGTTTCTATTTAATCTGTGTCACGATAGAAAGAAGGTAGTTTTGTTTCCCCGAGAGTCTTGATAGATCCCGAGACCAATTTGAGGAACTAACTTATTTCTCGGAAGAACAGACACATAAGTGTTTTGTTATATATATAGCTTTTTGTTTCACCAGTTTCACCAATTTTACGGCAAAGCAACAACTTGTGTTACCGTCCTCGCTAGTGAAGTAATTGGCTGTACTTTTCCGCCGACTGCACGTCAAGGTCACGCCACTTCATGTCATGCGATGATCACGTGCTGTTATTTCACTTGTTGCTCGTTCAGAATACAGATCAATTTACTCAAGGGCGTAGCTCCGTTGGTTAATTCGCGGCCTTCGGAGCTAGAGGTCACCAGTACGATTCTCGGTGACGCCGACTTTCCTCTGATCAGCGTAGCCGGAGCTTTAAATACCCGTAAGACGGCTTCTAACTATTCCAACAAACTGAATTTATCCGGGACTAAGTAAAGAGTTACGAAAACAAGTTTTCGCGCCGTAAGATTGGAAGAAACGTTTTGACGTTTCGAGCGTAAGCCCTTCGTTAAAGCATCTCTGATGATATGATTCCAAAAATGTACGTTCAGGATGTCTCTGCTAATCCTGGTGACTGTCACGATGTTGCAAAATCTGTGTCGGCAGAGCCCACGTTAAGGCGATTGGTGATGCTATCATTCCAATCTTTTACTTCTTGTTTCGTTGAATATTGATAATAACATGCAATTCAGAATAGCAACTGGAAGAACTTCTGTAAAGTTGCGACACGACTATTAATAATGCTAATTCATTGTGTCAGGGATCGAAATGTTGATAGGACAACAGCGCCGTTTGAATGTCCGTTTTCTATAGAAAAGACGATGTTATCCTCGACCGGCGTCGGAGAACTATGTTTCTTGCAACATGTTTTACGTCGTGTAACGCAACTCAGCAGGTCCTGAAGACCTTTTCTGTAGTTTTCATTGAATATGAAGTAAATGAACGGGTTTATGGCAGGGTTCATGTCTATTTGTAAAACCATGAAAAAAACAACAGGCTTCAAACAGCAGAACTGTTGAAGATTCCGTACAAAGACGCTAAACAGAATAGATATGTTGAAAGGTATCCATGTAGCGAAGAATATAATAACCACTGTCACCAACATGTACGTTATTCGTCTGTATTTCCTGGCTCGACGCTTTGCCTCTTCTGAAGATAAGCTAAGGTTTGCTTTCTGGCGGTGAAGGGAGATGATTATGGATGTGTATAAACTGGTGAGGAGTATGAACGGCAGAACACTGAAGAGGACAACAATAATGGACCATTGTACTCTCGAGGCATCGGAATCTTTGAAAGCCGGTTCCCAGGTTGAAATACAGGAAGATTTTCCACCTTCGATACGGATAACTTTGTGTTTGTACAACCTGTGGGAAAATGACAGAGCTGCAACAAGCCAAGTTCCACAGATTAGGATAACGCACCTTTTCTTGTTATGAATTGGTTGTTGCTTCATCGGGTAAACAACGCTGAAAAATCTCTCGACGGCAATTACTTCCAATGTACATATAGAAACTGCAGCAGCGGTAAAATTCAGAAATGGAACGAGCTTACAAATTATTGAGCCGAGCAATCCGTCCACTAACATTATTGTATACGAAACGTAGAAGTCGAAAATTCGTGTTGGTAGAATAAAAAGGGGGATTATTAGATCAGAAACTGCCATGTTCAGAATGAAGAAATTGACAATTGTTTGTAGTCTTCGGTTTTTCCTTATCACGGTGATAACCAGAGAATTTCCAACCAGGGATAAAACAAACACCAGAGAGTAGATTACAGTGCCTGTGATCTTGAATAGGTGAGAGTCCATGAAAGGGTCACACTCGTCTTTCAGAGGAGAAGTTGGGGTTGTATTCAGACTTTTGTTTACCTACAACAAAAGGGTTTTTCAACATAAGTCAATCAAATATAATATGAGAAAGTTGTTATAAGCCGCATATAAAGAATACCTCTGTATTACTTAGCATTTTAACTCTTCCGTGTTACGATAATCGAGAAAAAGACTGAGAAAAACTGAGAAAGCAACACATTTTGCTTCTACATTTACAACTGCTCTTGGACGGTACTCGGTTGCAACATGTTTGCCATTTGAACATCACTTATTTATGTTTAATATTTCGACTAAAATTCAATTACAAATTGCAGCTGCAGCCTGTATTGTGTACATTACCGGATCGCAAATATAAAGTTATGCAATATAATACAAATAACAGTTCCGCTGCTTATTGCAGAAGTACTTTGTTAAGCTAAAACAATGGTGTTTTGATTTCAATTCGGATAAAGATCAAATATTACTCAGAAAACCTGATGTATATCAGATTAAATGACTTAGTTTGATATCAGTAGTACAAAGGACTGAAGTTGTAGTGTAAATAACGATTCGAATTTACTTTGAAACCGCGGTTCTTCCATTAAATCCGTGATATTAACATTTAGAAATCGAATTGTGTTCATTTCAATTTTTCAAACGATTTCCGTTCTCACAAGCTTATAGCCTTGATTACTGAAGCATTGTCGTTTTTTTGATAAGATCTTGTGTTTCCTTTGAGACAGACTAATTTTTTAGAACTTCTCGTTTGATAGAATATAAGTATGCGCAATAATCCTCTTAGCGCGCTGAACGAGTATCATGAGGGTCGATGAGAATCGTGTTTGGACGTCAACTCTCATGCACTCTTATATTGATTCTCGTGCACTCTCATCGACTCTCATGCACTCTTATATTGATTCTCGTGCACTCTCATCGACTCCCATGCACTCTTCCTTTTCATTGACTGCATTTTTATTGAGTCTCGTGCACTCTCATGCACTCTTGTTGATTCTCGTGCACTCTCATCGACTGTCATGCACTGTTATTGATTCTCGTGCACTCTCATCGACTGTCATGCACTGTTATTGATTCTCGTGCACTCTCATCGATTTTCATACACTCTTCCTTTTCATTGACTCTCAAGCACTCTGCACTCTCACCGACTCTCACGCACTCTGCACTCTCATTGACTCTCAAGCACTCTGCACTCTCACCGACTCTCATGCACTCTTCCTTTTCACTGACTCTCGTGCACTCTTATTGAGTCTCGTGCACTCTCATGCACATTTATTCTCGTGCACTCTTATTGAGTCTCGTGCACTCTCATGCACATTTATTCTCGTGCACTCTTATTGAGTCCGAGTTGTGCACTCATCCAAAATTATCACAAAAAATCTTAACGGCACACGCCATGTTATGTCAATTTTAATGCAACTATGTTGCGCTATAAATCGTCTTCATCTCTACAGTGCGCATGAGAGTCGAACTAATTTCTCGGTAAAATTTAACCCTCAATTTTCTCGTGCGCTATAGCTCTTATGTTAGTTAGAAATTTTTATTTTTTAAAAAAAATGTATCTGTTTAATGTCAAGTATTAAAGTGCGAATGCTTTCAGGAACGTATATCAAATAGGTTCTGGCAGTAGCTTCTGCTTTTCACGTCAGATGATAATGTTAGTCTTACATTATCTATCATGTATTTCATCAACAGAACTACAGCTATAGCCGCTGTAAGAATCTTCAACGCAACATTTTGGGGGATGGAGAGAACACTAAACTCTCCTGAGAAGATCAAATAAATGTTCTTTAGCATGCATATTGCTATTGTAGAATTCTGTGAAGCTACGCAGACCTTCTCTAAAACTTTCGCCATCACTAAGTCAATATAGCAAGGCCTCGGTTTAATAACTTTGATATTTCATGTTAAATTCTTACTCTCGACGTGTAAAGTGGAAATGAAAAGGTCTTAAAAGCAACTGCATTTTCTCCATTAACGTTTTCTCTTAGATGAAAGAAAACAAGATTAATTTGAATAAACAACAATGTTTTTTCATTAATGGCTTTATTGCAGACACCTGCACTTATAAAAATGGCGCCTCAAAGGCAGTGCTGAGTAAGAAGCATTCGAACAGCATGTTCCAAAACTCTTACACAAGTTTACCGAGAGAAAAGTGCGAATTCCGTGCGGTAAGTTTTGGACCGAGTTTCTTTTTTCCTTCCTTTTATGAACCTCGCGGGACATGAAAATAGGAAGAAAAAACGAGGACCGAGAAAACGAAGCTAATAAGTTACGTACGGACCGAGCAAACGAAGCTAACAAGATACGTACGGACCGAGCAAACGAAGCTAACAAGATACGTACGGACCGAGCAAACGAAGCTAACTGAGATACGTACGGACCGAGCAAACGAAGCTAACTGATCGGAATCTTTGAAAGCCGGCATCGGTCCGATGCAAACTAAGCTAACTAAGCTAACAAGATATTTATTATATGGCTTTGTTGAAAAAATGCATCCATATAATAAGTAGTTATTATTGCATGGCAGCGCTGGTCTTATTTCCGTAACAAGTTTCGATGCTCTTAAATCTAATCCCAAGCTATTCAATACCCTAATATTTGCTAATTTTAATTCTAAAATGAAAATAGAACATGCTTTACTCAAACGTAAATCAAGACGAGTAAACTCAAAGCTAAAATTCCACCTCCATTGAAAAAACCGCTTGGAGCCTATACCTGGCATAGGTCGAATCACAGATAATATTTGCACCAAAATCTACGGAGAATTCTTTAGAACTTACTCGCCTTGACATTTTATAAGGATATTAAACACCTTTTAAATCAACCCCAGAAATTACCGTTGCATGTACATAGGTTCGGCAGCACTCGCTTACGATACGTAATTTGTAGTATATAGTAATTATATAACCGAGTACTGATTGTTATGTCCTTAACTAATTTCCTTTGTTCTGATTGGCTGAAACTTATTGGTCAATACCTTAGCTGCAGACCTTTTACCTGCAGTAAACCAGCGCGTTTGGAGATTTTAAATGAAATAAATGCATAGAGCCACATATAATTGTGAATAACCGCCCCCCACTCCCCGCCGTTTGCTCGGTTATTCAAAAAGTTGTTTGTATCTTACATTTCGGGTTGCTTTGCACGCAACCGTTTGCGATGATTATTTCCATATAAATAATAATATCGTGTTGCGCAATGGCCCCAAACATTCTGAAACATGGTGTAACGATACAATTTTTTCTATCTTTACGACTTGTTTGCGATCATCATCGACACGTCTGAAACACATTTTAATTATATTTATTATCAGTATAATCTTCTTTATTTCACTGTTGTAATATTTGTTTATAGCGATCTAAAGTGCTAATTAAGTACTAACCTTTGAAACACATGGTAGAAAGCATTTCCGATAAAATTCACAAAGGGTTTACGATAGCTCGCAATTACCCTTCGAATTTGAGGACAAAAAAGCTCTGTTCTTAACTGCCCAAAAGAAATGCTTTCCATGTTTGTAACAAACCTACCTCGAGCCTTTCTCAATATAATTGGTTGAATGCACGGTTATATATAATTTGCGTTATTTTTTACATAATATGATTTTCAATATTATAAACATACCAGCTTTGTTAAATCAAGCAAACTGAGGGTGGATTAGACGAAGAAAGACACGGTAGGCTGAAAAGCACGAACAGATGGTCTTTACTATCACTAAGAAACGAACACCGGTCTATACTTACGTTACCCGAACTCCTACCAGAAAAGATGACCATGATTTCATAATACGTGCTGAACGATTAAATGCATGGAGTTCAAGAATCTTTACGTTGGTTTGTATCTTGTATGTATGTTGCATCTTGTGTGTATTTTTAATGTTGTATGTGTGTATGTACATTTTGTGACGGTACAAATTGCATAGTTTTGTTTCATTGTTTCAGTGACCGCAATGTTAAGACAACGACACTGTCAGTGAGTCCGTGTTCCACAGACAAATTAATGTTGCCCGCAATCGTGATTGGCCTCGGAGGACTGTGTTTCTTGCAACACGTTCTACGTCGTGTAACACAGCTCAACAGGTCCTGAAGCCCTTTTCTGTAATTTTCATTGAACATGAAGTAAACAAACGGGTTTATGGCTGGGTTGGTGTCTATCAGCAAAACCGTAAAGAATCTGAAAGGCTTCAAACAGCAGAACTGTTGAGGAATTGGTAGAAAGACATCAAACAGAATATATAAGTTAAACGGTGTCCAGGTGGCAAAGAATATAATAACAACTGTCACTAACATGTACGTTATTCTTCTGTATTTTCTCGCTCTGCGCTTTGCTTCTTCTGAAGACAAATTTAAGTTTGTTTTCTGGCGGTGAAGGGAGATGATTATGGCTGTGTAGAGACTGGTGAGGAGTATTAAAGGCAGAATCACAAATAGAGCAAGCCCTAAAGGTTTCTGTATTCTCCTGACCTGTGAATTGTCAAATGCTGGTTCCCATGTTGAAATACAATGTAGTACACCACTTTTCTGAATAAGTTTGTATGTGTACAAAAATGGAGAAGACCACAGCACTGCAACAAGCCATGTTCCACAGATCAGGAAGACGCACCTTTTCTTGTTGTGAATTGGTTGTTGCTTCATCGGGTAAACAACGCTGAAAAATCTCTCAACTGCGATTATTTCTAACGTCAGAGTTGATACGATTTTACACAGATAATCCACAAACGGAACAAATTTGCAAATTATCGAAACAAGCACTAAGTCAGCCGAAAATATACCGCATTGCATGTAAATGTTGCATAGTCGTTTTGGTAGAGCAAAAAGTGGGATTAGTAGATCAGAAACTGCCATGTTCAGAATGAAGAAATTAACAATTGTTTGTAGTCTTTGGTTTTTCCTTATCACGGTGATAACCAGAGAATTTCCAACCAAGGACAAAACAAATACTACAGAGTAGATTGCAGTGCCTGTGATCTTGAATAGGTGAGAGTCCATGAACAAGTGGCAATCTTGTTTCAAAGTGGAGAGTGCAACTGTTGGGACCAGACTTTTGTTCACCTATAAAAAGATCATTTTCTTGTTTTAAATCTAGGAATGGAATTAATCCATGTTACTAATTGTTACAATAGGTCGCATAACACAAAATGTAGTTAATATACCTCTGGGACCACAGACATTTTCCAACTTTTCCCTCCGTAAACTTGTGTTAGAGTTTTGGAACATGCTGTTTCGCATGCTTCTTACTCAGCCCTGCCTTTGAGGCACCATTTTCAGTTGTGCAGGTGTCTGCAATAAAGCCATTAGTGAAAAAGCAATGTTGGTTATTCAAATTAAACTTGTTTTTCTTAATGAAGAAAATGCAGTTGCTTTTAAGACCTTTTCAATATTCATTTCCACTTTACACGTTGCTATATTTCCGCTTCATTGACAGAGATAAATTTGTAATGTAAATATTAATTAAAAGTCACTTTGAAATCCAGCCTTAATTTGCTGCTATTTTAATGCAAAATTTCACAAAGATTGCTTTCGCCTTTAAAACAAAATTGACCTTGCATGTATACTTACCAATTGATCATTATTTCCATTGGATGCACCATGTACAAATTTATGATACAGATTGTTTGACTGTCAGCAATTCTTAACTAAACGCGATACAAAAATCTACGAGCTTTGACCTGGCAACACGCGGCACCAAATAGAATGAAATTCGGTGTAAGTTCAAGGTTTAAATAAGGTTTTTAATGTTTACTGTTGTTAATGTACTATTTCATACTTTTCCTGTAACCACAGTAACGCCTCCCTTGATATGTGATTGTGAATAAGGCCAAATTAAAAACTCACGGTTTCTTATCGGAAAATCTTAAAAATAAACACCGCATGAAGTTACTCTTTCATTTTTAACAAAAAGATGGATAACGTCCCTGCCAATCTGCGGTTAAAACACACGTGTGACAAGTGTGTGACAAGCGCGTGACCAGCGCGTGACCCGGAGAATATTTCTGAAAAACTGGAGAATGAAAACAAGTTGACGATTGCATCGAGTCACAATATGAAGCAAGGAGTGCAGCGGACAAGTAATTCGTTCAGCTCAAGGAGCAGATCAACGAAAATACCCTTTTTCTACACATTTTTTGTTTCAGTTCCAAGAAAAAAAATGATAAATAATCCGTGAAATAACGCGCGCTCTGATTGGCTGCAATATCTATTTTATAACTAAACATAAATCATGAAATGACATCACAGTTATTTAACGGCTAAAAGTGATAAGACAGCATCGCGCGTGTTTCAAGACAATAATATAAAACGCTATGACGTAAGAGGGCACTCGAAAAGCAGAGAAACAGTTTTCAACTCAACAGTTTTCTCGTGCCTTCTTAGACCTCTTACGTCATATTGTTTTATTTTCTTCATCTCAGCACGGTCCTGGCCATGCTTTCACCGCTGCGAATTGATTTGCAGGTCGACTTTTGTGCTTTCACCTCGCCTAATTGAGATAGTCGAGTTCGGTGCGGTGAAACCGCGATGTCTAAACTTGGCCTTGTTGTGACCACAATTATCAAACTTTGAGCGACTAATCAATTAGGAGATCTTTATAACTAAGTCACTGAATGACATGCAGGTGGATATTGCACTTTACTTTTTTACTGTGTTTGCATATAATTTAATATATCGTTTTAACAATTCAAGCTGTGAAATGACCAGAGAAATGCAATTACCTTTAAATAGGCTAAATATCGGCTGAAAAGCGGTAAGAACTTAAGAATACAACTGAGGCTGCAGTTTAGTTAAAAGTATTTTACCATCTACCTGTATCTCAATAAGCAATGTTTATATATCCAGGAACATTGAAAGTGGGGGGGGGGTCTGACTATTGACTTACAATGGGGGATCTGACTATCTTAGAATGTGGGAGGCTGACTAGTGACTTAGAATGGGGGAAGCTGACTAGAGTCTTAGAATGGGGGAGGCTGACTAGTGACTTAGAATGGGGGAAGCTGACTAGTGACTTAGAATGGGGGAGGCTGACTAGTGACTTAGAATG